>PVJA010014208.1:0-47899 GCA_004027025.1 Myocastor coypus
CTTCTTCTTCTTCTTCTTCTTCTTCTTCTTCTTCTTCTTCTTCTTCTTCTTCTTCTTCTTCTTCTTCTTCTTCTTCTTCTTCTTCTTCGTCTTCTTCTTCTTCTTCCTCTTCTTCCTCTTCTTCCTCTTAGTATTTCAGTAGAAGGAATGAAGTCAGGGAGTGCTAATCTGTATCCTAACCCTTTCTGGTTTTGTTTAGTTTTGCTTAGAATTTTCAGATTGCACTCTAAGCTTCCCAAGCTGGCCTTGAGCCTGCCATCCTCCTGCTCCAGGCTTCTGAGTTGCTGGAATTGCAGACTTCTACCATCAAAACACACATGGGTGCTACTTTCTCAAATCACAAAAACTGTGTGACTAGAATTCTATTTTCCACAGGCCCAAACATATGAATTTTTCTACCATTAAAAAACTAATTCAGTCAGTCTAACAATAAAATTGATTAAATCAATTTCTTAGGGCACAGAAATTTATTCTGAGAGTTCACGTTTAAATTATTTTTAAAAAGCACGATGATATAACACATATAGTAAAATTTTCCTCCTCTTTCGAAAAATGATTTGCATATCAGCCATCAGTCAACAAAGTGACTGCATGGTCACCCTCTGTGTCTCCTTGAGGTGATGAAATAATAGCTCTTAGATGTCAGAGACAAAAGGAAATGAAGAATAGTCAGTGGGGCTAATATGATCTGGAGCTTTCTAAATTCACAGCATCCGTTACTTAAAAGAGAATGGGAGCATTTACAGACTGATCTCACAAGGTATTTCAAAAGGGTCACTGCATGTTTGTTGTGAGCCATGCAAACTACTTTGTTCAGATATTTCACATTTGCAATTAAGTGGTGTGTAAAGATCATATGTTCATACAATATTAGAAAGTGACAAGTCCATCCTTATGTCTCACGAACAACTCTCTAAAACTTTGAAACGAGTTACAAGTATGGCCCTAAGAGCTTCAAGGAGAAACAATTTGGAAATAAATGTCAGCAGCTTGATACAGAGAGTGCATTTGTCAAAAATTATGTCAGAATAGGAAAAATGCCATGCAGAAGATTTCTAAAGTTTCCAGGATCAGAAAACCAAGCATGTGTCTCCAGCTTATTTGTGAAGCTAGATGCCAGATTTTATCTTCTGCTCCAGGATGCTTGAGAAGCTCTAGTTGGCCCAGGACTGAACTTTCTTTCCACCCTCCTCCCTCGGCTTCCCGGGGTGCCATGCATACAGTTAAAAGCTACCTCAGCTGGATACGTTTATAAACATGTATTTTATTTTACTGTTTTCTGGATGTGGAAGATGTATTCCCATACTGTAGCTATGGATAAACTCATTTTAAAAGGACAATTCTTGACAACATAATTGACATTGTTTGAAAGGTAACTATTGAATATGTGGTGCTTCACGACTGCCTCACATTTTTGGAATCATCATAGTGTCTTCTCTCTTTTTTTTTTTTTTTTTTTTTTACCCAAAATGGATTGTGAAAAAGTCTGTAAAAATAGAATAGATCAGTGCCTGGATCAAGAATGTAACATTAGGCCTGTCCAGTTTTCTACTGGTCCAAGTGGAGTAAGAAGTGAAGCCTGTTGCAAGAGATGAGAAAAGAACTAGAGATATTAAAGTATTTAGAAGACCTCAAGTGCACCTTATTGTTAATAAACAGAATAATGTATGCTGCAAAAAGAAAATCAGCATTAGCAAGAATATGAAAAAAGATGGCAAAAGTGAAAAACAGGAAAATCTAAACTATAAGCATTGCAGTGTGAGATTTAGGAAATGGGCAGAAAGATAAGACATAACAGAAGAATTATACTGTTGAGAATGAAATATTTATTTATTTAATTATTATATTTTAGGGAAGAGTCTACAGGATGTTCAGGGTCTCACTGCTAGATAGAACTCAGAGTGATCTGCCTGTTTACAGCCTCCCAAGAGCTGGGATTACAGGTGTGTGTTACCACACCCAAGCTCAATTGTCCTCTCATTGTGTCCTGCGGGTGAAGCTGGCACAGCAGGCCTGGGGATCGAACCCCCAGACCCTGCGCTTGCTTGCAGGTGCTTTAATCTGCCCAAAAATGAAATTTAAGCACAGACCAAAAATATTTTTCATAACTCAGAGTAAAGTTAAATACATCAATATATTGGCCAATACTTGCCAATACTTCAAGTTTAAGGAAAATGCTGCAATAATTCAGACATGAAGGGTTCTTAGATAAAGAACCAGCATTCAGATGTCTTTCCGGTGTTTCTTGGTAGCGCTGAACACTGAAGGGAATTAGAGAATGAGTGTGATTTACTGAAATTTTAGGTTTGTGGAAAAGATCTTTGTATGGATTTGAGTTGACGATCATGTGAAAGGCAACAAAATGTCAAACACAGGCTGTATAACAACAAACACCAGCTGAAAAGGAAAGCGAACCCTCAAAAAAAAAAAAAAAAAAAAAAAAAAAAAAAAAAAAAAAAAAAAAAAAAAAAAAAAAAAAAAAAAAAAAAAAAAAAAAAAAAAAAAAAAAAAAAAAAAAAAAAAAAAAAAAAAAAAAAAAAAAAAAAAAAAAAAAAAAAAAAAAAAAAAAAAAAAAAAAGCACATACACTTCAATAAATGGACACACCAAGGCGAATGAATGTTTTCTGTTATCCAGGTAATCATAGAACAAACTTCCCTCTTAAAGAGGAAAATAAAGAAGTTCAGCCATATTTTGTGGGCAAGGAATAACATAAAATGGAATTTAAAAAGAAAATATTGAGCCAAAAAATACCAGGCAGATATAAATGAAGAAAAGTTATTGTGACTACAATCACAAGAACAAGTTATACTTAGTGAGCTAGGGGACCACTCTATTGTTATCATCCTGCTACAAAGCCTTAACAATTATAGAGCACTACATGCTGATTAGAATAGTACAGAGACATAAAAAGCTATGGGCAATCCAAAGGAGAAATTCATAGGTGAGGAACTTTAAGACATCTTCCATTTTTGACAGGTGAAGTTGCAAAAATAAATGATCGGAATTATATTATGTATAAGGTTTATTTTAATGTATTTATTCATTAATCTTCATCATGTATTACTTACACTGTCCTGCAGAAGCCCTCAGTCTAGTGAAAAAGAGACATACATGCAGAGAGAGAGACAGACAGAGAGAGAGAGAGAGAGAGGAAAGAGAGAGACAGAGACAGAGAGACAGAGACAGAGGATCATGGCATGATGTTTTACTGGCTTGTACCAGGTGAGAGGGGACCCCAGGATGGGCATCACCTGTCTGGAATGTCAATGGGACATGTGTCAGGGAAAGCGCCCAGTGAAGAGGAGACAGCACTGAATGCCAGAGTCGGGTTGGTCAAGTGAATCTATGTAAGAGAGAAAGATGCAGAAATGATGCAACTATAGCATTACCAAGAAACTGTATGTGGGAAACTAGGTAGTGATTTTGTGGAAAACCTTAAGTGATCCTAGCCTTATGTCATACAGCAAATGGAGTACCAGTTGGGCTAAAACTGAAGTATTTTTTGAAGTGATGAATATCTTTAGAGAAAGGTACGTAGTTCACAAATTGGTTCTAATTGGATTTTATAATTTCAAAAATTCAAAGTAAGGAATGTTATAAAAATTACACAAGAAAAGGGGAACTGATATGGAATAATTGTAATTTGCAAACAATAGTAAATAAGTGTTAATTTTCATTTATTAAGTGACATTTTAGAAAAATGCTGATATGTTGAGATATGGATACAGGACTTGAAAGTGATTCACAAGTGAAAAACAAATCATAGGAAATACTTCTAAAGGACATTCTGTGTCCAGATATCAGTCCACTTAATGCTTTATCACACTTCTGTTAAGGGACTCGCCGCACTGTCTCCATCCAATAGATACAAAGACAGAGATGTGGGAGGTCACACAGCTGATGTGCTTCTGGCCCGGAAGGGAAACTGAGCATTTATAGTCCAAGGCTTGAGGCCCAGCTCTAACTCTGTTGTTTCTGAAAGCACAAATATCCAGAACTCAGGAACTCCACCCTGTAACTGGTGAAGGGAAGTTCAAATGAGAAAGTGATGTCTTTTTCTGTTGTAAACTGGTTAAATTCTGTGTATAATAAAATATATTAAAAATCCTACATGGCTTATCTTGCATATGAACTTGACTCTGAAGAACATATTTAAAAAAATATGAAAAGGACAGCAGGATACCTCAGGCAAGCACAGGGACCAAGGCTTGATGCTGGCCATCACATGCCATACCAGCCCCAGCCCTGGATGTGCTGAGCTGGCCACTGAGACCAAGTGTGATAGTGCACACCTATAATCCCAGTGCTGGGGAGGCTGAGAACCTATACCAAATACATAAAAAGAGAAAAAAGAAAATAAAGTAGCTGGGTGTGGTGGCGCACGCCTGTAATCCCGGCACTCAGGAGGCTGAGGCAGGAGGATCAGTGCGAGTTCAAGACCAGCCCTGGGCTACAAAAGTGAGCTCAAGGCCAGCCTGAACTGCATAGTGAGACCCTGTCTCAAAAAGAAAAAACAAACAAACAAACAAACAAAAAAAGAAAATAAAGTAAAACAAAAACAGAGCTTGTAAATTTTAACAGTAGTTTAAACTGATCAATACAAAAAAAAGACCCTGAAATTTATTAAAAAAAAATTTGGTGAGATCAATCAAGAAGCCTTTCTTTCTTTCTTTCTTTCTTTCTTTCTTTCTTCCTTCCTTCCTTCCTTTCCATGTCAGAAATTGAACTCAAGACCTTTTGCTTGTCAGGAGGTGCTGTGCTGCTGAACCATATCCCTGGCCCTGGAGCCTTTACCTATATCCTCCACTCACCTAAGAATCAAGCAGCATGCGCCAGGGCCATATCAGTCCTAGAGATCACGTGTGAGGAGGCTAGCCTGCTTACAGGAACACAGCAGTGGCCATGCTGTTTTATTCTGGATGTGTTATAAAGAAGTCAACTGTTTATTACTTGGAAAATTGATTTAGAATTGAGTTTGGAGTATGATAAACTAAATTGTGTCAAAACTAAATATATGACCTATAACAAGGTTTGGATTTGTGCACAGGCCATCACACTAATAGATGTACCATAAACTCAGAACCATTAGCAGGAATAAATTTTACTATAATTCTTAATATTTGCATATCTCTCAGCTAATAAGAAAGTTCATCCCTTTTAAACATTCAAAATGCTGCTGCCAAGTCAAATCTGTAATCAACTTGAGTTTTAAATACTCTTATGCTCATTTGAATATTATAAAATCAGAATATAGATGGAGAATAAAATGAAAGAGTAACTTCAGAGCACAGTCCTGCACTGGTTCGCAGATGTAAAAATAAAAATATAGAGAAGAAGGCAAAGGATTGAGAGAAGTGGGAATACATGCTGTGATCATGAAGAAGTGATCCTGAGGCATCCTTCTAGCAAGATGAGAGTCCCTTTCTTCAATTAATCTCTTTATGATCCTATTTCTTCCAAATACATGTGCACTTGTTACTTTCTCCGTGATCCATCCATTCATCTGCTCATCGTGTTGTGCTTTATTCATTAACAAAGACATATGGCTCATGGTAGAGAAAAGGATCAGCTTCCTTAATAATTCTTCCCTAACCACCCTGCTCCGTGTTCACCAGATCATGGAGTAGGCCACTTGTAGCTCACAGCCTCTTGTAAAAGAAGATAAGGTGCATTATTGCAAAAGACAGAACTTTAGTTGTCTCATATATTTTTATATTTCAAATCCCCAGGGCCTGCCTATTATATATTACCTGACCTGATAAAAGGGTTTTGAAGAGGTGGTGAAGTTAAGGATCTTGAGATGGAAAGATTATCCTGGGTTTCCCAGGTGGACCTCAGTGTAGTCGTAAAGGTCCTAATAAGAGAAAGAGGGAGGCGGGAAAGCAAGAGAGTGAGAGAGGATGTGATGCGAGACACAGGGCAGTAGGTGGGGTGAAATCTTGCTGGCTTTGAAGGCGATACGGGCAATCGGTTTCAGGAGGCTGGAAACCCTTAGGAAACAGGTTCTTCGTGCAAACTTGTAGAAGCAGCTCGAACTGATTTTGGTGCCTTGAACCTCATTTTGTTCTTTAGGATCCCAGAATCATAATATAAACTTGTGCTTACATAACCTTCTATTATGATAATTTGCTACCTCACCAGTAGGAAACTAACAGAATGGCACCCATGCATAAATATGTTCAAGTCAGAAATCACTATCCACTAGATTTTGCATAAGGTACGGATCAGTTCCCGATCTTCCAAATTGCACTGTTGTATATAAACCAACTACTATTTGTTAGAGACATCTTTGAAATTACTTGTCATACCCTGAAGAAATATATATATATATATATATATATATATATATATATATATATATGACTCAGGTGTTCTTGTCCGTTAGATTATAATCTCCATAAGTAACAAAATTGCCATTCCGGGTGGTAATGACATCTCATTATATGGAATTGTTAAGTGTTCGCTGCAGCTTATCTCATAGTATTTCTTGTAGTAGAGCAGTTATAAATAGAATTTAATTAAAAATTTGATAGTCATTAGTATAAGAATATTGCTAGTTTAGGCATATTTGGACATTTAATCATACAAGTATTAAATATTTTTAAGTTAATTGCTTAGCTTAGAGAACTGGCCATCTAAAATTGATTATTGAATAAAATAAGTTTCATTGAAATGGTCAAGTAAATTAGGACCATTAAATATCTGTAGATGATGCATACTTTATCATATAAATCTCTTGATAGCCATTTCTATAGCACAGACATATTTCATTACAATAATTGTAGCTATCAGTTAATGAGTATCTATTAAATGTTAATCATCTTATGTGTAATTCTCTTAACACCTATATCTGGTATGTGGTTTATTCCCATTTTACTGATGAAGATGTAATGATCAAAGCAAAATCTAATTTAAAAAATGGCAGAGCCTGAGCATTAGTTTATTGAACTCCACAGAGTCTCTTCAGGTAGACACACTTTCTCTAAACCATAATGTTTTAATTTCAAAGTAATTTTAATTGATGTTATGAATTAAAGCCTTTCTGCTTTCTAAGTAGCTACACCTTAGATGGTGCCTAAATATTTACAAGTGCAGTCTAGAGATGAATTAAAAGAAAAGCATATATTAGACTTCTCTAGCTTTAAATGGTTCCTTTTCTACTCTTCTAAGCTTGAGGCTGGAATTAGAAATAAAAGTTAATTGTTCACTTATATATATTAAAGATTTGAAACTGGTAGAGATCAGATCTGAGAAAGAGTTTGATATATCCATGTCCATTGGAGCAGAGGGAGGGATGAACTTCATTCAAAAGAAGAAAAATGTAAAGCCATGGGCTGCTGATTTTATTTTTTAGGGGATCTACTCTGTTCTAGGACACGGGAGGAAGAAGGATGCTTCTATGCAAATTCTCCATTGCAGATCTGCTTCCCAGTATACGCTGGTTGATGGTACTTGACACACTGTCCTCATGGGGATTTAGTCATGCATTCATTTAACAAACATCTATTTTCCGTATGCTACTCACCAAGCACATTGCTCAGGGTTGGGGACACATGAATCACCCTTATATTTAGTCATGAGCCACTTGTAGGAGAAGAAAAGAAACACTAAAGACCATTCAGAAATATGACCTCTTAAAAAGTGCTGATCTGACCGTCTCTCTAAGCCCCAAAATGAAGCAGGTTGTATCATCTCAATGTTCATTTCTGGATAAAACAAGTTGGTCCTTCTGAGGAAGCCCATATGTCTGAAGTTGTTGCAAATGAGCCCTCCTTATTTAGAGCATCCTGAGAAACTCAGTGGCAAGCACTCCACATTTCCACCATCGCCCCAAGCTACATTTATTTGCACAGGGATGAAAACATTAAAATGAATAATGTCCAACCAGACTGAAAGGATTGCGATGTCCCTTGAAGCCTCAGAGGAGCTGAATTTTGCTTGTATTCTCTCTCCCTCCCACCTACGAGCAGCTCACTCTGCTTTGTCCTCCACATTGAAAAACTACACTGCTAACTGGGCTACGTGACAGAGTGTACCTGGAAGTCCCTATCTTCTCATTTCTTTCTTCTTCCCCAAGCTCCTCCAGGACAAGTCTGAGAGGCTGTCCTGAAGAGACAGACAGACTCACAAGGGTCCAGCCATCAGCTCTGGATCCATGAGCCTGATACAAATCGGGCACAGTCTGCCTCTGCCACTTACTGCTTGACTTGAAGCAAGGTGCTTACCTCTCTGTCTCCTTATTTCTTATCTACATAATGGGAATGGTAACAGAGCATAAAGAGAAGGTTACCTGTTAAGAATCAATGAACTCTTTTCAAGGTAAAGGCTTAGCCTTATTATCATCCACATAGTAAATGATGGTAGTTTCTATTGTCTTCCAAAGTTTAGGAGTTTTATTTTATTTTATTTTAGTTTATTTATTTATTTATTTATTTAATTTATTTATTTTTTGTCCTTTTGAGACAGGGTCTCGCTATGCAGTTGAGGCTGGCCTTGAGCTCACTTTTGTAGCCCAGGCTGGTCTCGAACTTGCCACCAATCCTCCTGCCTCAGCCTCCCAAGTGCTGGGATTACAGGCATGAGCTAACACGCCCGGCTTAAGTTTAAGAGTTTTAAAGTTCAGTATTTCCCCAATTTCTAGGCCAGTAAAGAGCAAGAGGATTTGACTCTGATCCATGTGAATCTAAATCTTTCTTCCTTTTAAAGAGGTGGTTTCATTTCTTTTTATAAGCCAACTTTCTCTCATGATGTGTGAAAAAAGGCAGAACAAGACATCATTAAAGAATGGATAATTTCTGGGTAGGATTGGGTGTGGTAGATAACAGCCCTACTCATATAGCTGTAGTACTGGAGAAAAGAACATACAACACAAAAGGTCCCCAGCAAGGTATGTGCTATTCAACATGTTGCCTTATGAGTGTTTTGTACCAGAGAATGCCTCAGTATTTCACTAGAAAGCAAAATGAGTGTCCTCAGAAAATGTAAGCTCACAAAAATCACCTTAGAGCCAAATCTACTGTTCCATTCTTCAAATGAGTCTTCAAGTTTTCCTGTGCCCTATGTATTTTATACAAAGCTGTAGACACAGTACTCAAAAAAAAAAGTTAAACATTTAAAAAATGTCTTATGGCTGGGGAGATGGCTCAGAGGAATAAATGCTTGCCTGGCAAACGCAAGGTCCTGAGTTTGAACCTTGGTACCACAAAACAACAACAACAAAAATACATCCCTAAAAATGTTTTACGGAGCGTGTAAGCAGGGCTTTTGGCACAGTGAATTTTCATGGTCCTCCCATATGACAATGACTGAGTTCCTCTCTAAATCTTTGTCACCCTTCTGCCTACTACCAAAGAGAGTGAGGAGGAAACTTCATGTAAAATTTGTTATAAGGCTGCTTTAAGTATCTTATGACACAAAACTTGGCTTGTGGGAAAAAGTACCTCAGAATGAGGAACCATCATATTTGCTTCCTCTGAATATGGGCATTCTTTCTATTTGAGTACTTTTTCTGTTTATATTTGAAACTGTTCTCTTCTTTCAAGACTCCCTCTTTTAGAAAATCCCCAAAGTTCTTTCATTTTCAAAACTGTTTTTTTCTATATCGGGTCTTGAACTGAGGACCTTACACTGGCCAGGCAGACACTTACACTGCTGAGCTAACTTCCCAGCCCTTCCCAAATTTGTTATCATTCTTCATTATTCCATCTCTTACTCAGCTGCTATCTTTTCTCATACAAATTCTTTTTCTACCACCCCCCTTTTTTCCCCACCCTTTCTATTCTGCAGTGCACTACTTTTTAATGTGCACATTTGCTCATGCCCGTGTTTCTTACATTTCCCTGGGATTTTTACTTCTCAATTTTTTTTTCCTTCTGGGTGATTTATTTTGCAGGAGGCAAATTCCTGCAAAGACAACTGCATCCTCTTTCTGTTCTTTAGGGTCGGAATGAAAACTTGAGAAAGAGCAAACCAATGAGGTCATCATGCCAGACCTGGTGACAATCTCAAGGCCAATCTATGACTCGCAGTGAACGTGCCTGCCTCTTTAGGACTGCAGCACCCAGAGACTCCGGAGTGCACAAAAAGTGATCTTACTCAGAGGGAGAAGAAGGCGCTGGTAGATAGATATGACCCTTGTGTAATAGCTTAAACCTTGTCTTTTCCTTGAGAAAATTACAAATGTTTGTCTCTCATTCCTTTGTAAAATTCCACATGAAGCTAGTCCATGTGTTTGAAATTGTTTTCTTTTGTGTCTCAAGTGCTGTTAGGATGCAAAATATCAAAACTGAAAATTCATGCTGCAGCATGGAATTTGTAATAATTTGCAGCCTTGAAAAACAGTTGGCTAGTATGCCTGTCAGTCTTTAAGTTGTCTGAGCACAGAGTTAGAAAACTTAACCTCTTACTGACTCTTAAAGCATTTCTCTGCTGAAGGCATTCCGGAGCGGCCAGGGGCTGATTTTCGCCATTCTTCACCCTCTTCATGACTTTCTATTCTACTCAAGTTAGCATCCAAAATGTACCAGGACCAAATCGTAAGTTGGTTAACTTAGACCTAGATGTAGTGCCTACTTTTCTTCTCCGTCATATATTTTCTTTAACTAATTGAATGTACTGGGAATATATCTCAACAACACAAGCACCTGGAAAGTACAAGGTCCTTGTAAAATTCCCAGTACAAAACTACAACAACAAAAACAAACCAACAAACAAAACACACAAGAACAACAAAAACAGAGGACATATGTTAAATCAATTCAATTTTACCTTGGCACAATCTGTTCTCTGAATTGTAAAAATTATTGTGTGGTTGGGCTGGACAGAGAGCTTAGTGGACTAAAGTGTCTGCTTAGTCAGAGCACAAAGCCGCCATGGTTTGGTCCCCAGCATGCCATGCCAGTCCTGCCCCTGGGGTGCACTGAGACAGTGATTGAGACTGAGTGTGATGACACACACCTGTAATCCCAGCGCTTGGGAGGCTGCAAATAGGAGAATCACTATGAGTCAGATCTACATGGTGAGATCCTGTAGACCTTGTACTAAAATCCAAAAAAAAAATTATTATGTGATGTCATTTGTCTTATCAAAGCAATATGTTCCAGTGTGATTTCTTGTTGGGCTCTTGTTCAAATGTTTATAGTGTCATCATAGCTTTCTGATTACTGTCTCCTACAAATGGATACTGGAAAATTCTAAACAAGATATTCAAAATTTGGAGTAGGGATGTTTGTGTATGAAAATTAAGATAATTATTAAATTATAAACTTTCAGTCCATCTTGTGCTTGGTTATGGTTGCCCTCCTTGTCATCACTAACATGACCCAAATACCTCTTGCATACAAATATGCAGCATGTCATTTCAAAAAGAGGAGATGATGTCAGAGTTCTAATGATATGCTGGTACCAGGAACAGTCCTAAGAGTGGACTGTAATTTAATAGCCTTCCCTGCTTTGGATACACATAGAGTGCATAGTTAGTAGATCTCATCATCCCTTAATTTATTTGTAGCTATTTATCTTTAAAAAATTGGCACTGGCATTTGTTTCTCCTTCCAGATTCAAAACCTAGTCTCCTAAATGCATTAGAAGTGGAGGAACTCATTTTGTGTTGTTTATTTAACTTGTGTTAAAAAGGGTGAAATACGAAAATCAGTCTTTAAATATTTCTCAAACTGAAATCTTTTCCAGACACATTAAGATAGTCACATCTGTGAACAACGAAGAATTTAATTAACACTTACAAGCGAAAGCTTTCCTAGACCAGTGGTATTTAAAATCACGTGTAAAGGAAGGTGAGAGGAGAAAAGATTGCAGAGTGCACAAATGTAGAGAAACAATAAAAAGTTAGTATTCCTGGGACTTCTTTGTAAAATTCCATATGAAACTCATCCCTCAGGACTTTAAAGAAGTTTTCTCAGTTTCCCAAAATCTCTTCTGCACCAAGCCTCTGGTGACCACTTCCACTTGGTTTAAGCTCCCGCTAAAACCTTAGGACAACTGACCTGAAAGGAAGCTCAGCTCAGAAAGCCAAAGAAGTTTTCATTTCTTTTCAAAGTCATTTTAAAGTTTTTAAACACTTCATTATAATTCTAGTTTGTCAACTACCTGCCAGCCACTCAGCATCACCTTTTTATCTTTAAACCTAGCAATGTGCGAAACCAAATTTATTCTAACTTCAGAAAGACTCTCAGAGGTTCATCAGTTTACAGCGTTACCATATACATCATCACCATACAAGACCACTTCACAGAGTCCAGAAATGCTCATTGGCCCTCTGGGGGCGGGGCAGCTGGGTGAGAACTAAATATATGAATATTTCCTCATAAGGAGTGGTGGCCTTTTCCTTAACATTTTTTTGTTAAGCTAGCTCTTAAGCACTCACTCCCTGGAAGTAAAACTGTTTTATTGCCAAGAAATAAATGGATGTTTTAGATTAAAATGACCAGCTTTGAAATTACTTCACATTTACCATGGCATATACACAGTTGGTGTCCAATGAACATTTATTAAATGATTTTATCTTGAAATAATATGGTAAAATTCAATGGCAATCTTTTCATAGTTCCTGCTGATAACGTTTGCTTCCCTTCCCTTGCCTCTTCTTTTTTTAAAGAGTAGATGACAAATTTAAAATTCTGCAATGGAATTTATTAAGCAACACAGAGAAGCTGTGAGAAAGTTGAAATCACTGCATCCAGGAGACAACAAAAATAAGTGCCTGTCTGTGAGCCTGTGAGTGTCCTGCAATTAAATCCAGCTCATCCTCCTGAACTCTCAGCAGGCCACCACATGAACAGGGGAAAACTAGAACTGTTCAAGAATGCTTGCTTTGAAAGTGAAACCAGTCATCTTGGAGCTGTCTGCCAAGTTTAATTTCTGCCAGAACTTCTGTTACTACGTAGCTGGAGAATTCAAGTAGGAAAAGGTTATAAGCAAAATATTCTAAATATGTTCGTGTTCATAACATTTCACTCCAGAAGAACATAACTAATCTCCTTGGTGCTGTGAGGTAAGTCCACACAGAGCACCAGCACACACATGCATGCACACACATGCACACACACACACATCTTTAGAGGACCATGTAGTCAGATGCACTAGCCCCCTTGTTTTATGAGACTTCCAGAGGGTTTCAGAATGCCCCAGCGCACACACACTTGGATTGGAAGCCTGCCAAGGTAGGCAGATGTGGTGCCCAGCCCACCCTCACTTGCTAGGAGAGCAGGGCCCCAGGAAGATGCCAAAAACCTCACCAAACCTGGCTGTTGGTTGCCCTAAGAGAAAGTACCGCGGAAGGAAGCCTGCCAAGGGCTGATGCTGTGCGGCACTTTCTGCACCACTGCTTACAAAACCTCTAACCTGAGCAGCAGATTTGGTGAGCAGGGGTAAATGACACACGCCTGTTGTGATCAGCCTTCACACACACACACACATACACACACACACACACACACACACACGGACACACAACTCGTGACCCTATCATTTAGAGTCTCCAGGGGTGTGTCTCACTACCCACTGGGATTCAGCGCTGTTTCATCCGTGTGACACTCAATGGCTTTCTCTGGTGACTAAACCTTAATCTTATGTGGCCAAACCCTTTCCAGTTCAACACGGCTGTTTTTCCCAAATTGCCCACAAACTCATATTTATTCCCAGATTTTTGAGTAGTGCATTAAGATAGAGAGCGTCAGGGATTGTCAGGGATGATGCTGAGTATAACAGGGAATGAATTAGAAGTAAACACAGTGGCTGCTGAGCATGAACACATGTGAAAAGTTAGGCAACTGCTCGCTGGGACAGTACACGTACAACGTGAGAAAGCCTTGCCTAGCACATGTATGCGCATGCGCACCTTCCTTCATGCATGCACGTGTGGCGGTTGGAGAGTGGGATCAAAAAGCAAAAAGCAAGCTGGATAGCACAGGTCTAGAATTCCAGTACTCAGGAGGCTAAGGCCAGAGGATTGCCATGAGTTCAAGGCCAGCCTGGACTACATAATGAGTTCAAGGCCACTTTCAATTTGATGAAAAAACAAGCAAACAAAAAAGCTCAGATTGAGGAAGTCTGACCTGGCTTTGGTGTGGTAGAGTTAGCCCAAAATGTAAAGACAAAGGAGAAAATAGGTCAATGTAAGCTAGGCTGCTAAATTTGATGCTAGGGTCCAAGCTGAGTTGGCATTAGACTAACAAAGCTATGTAAGGGTCTCAACGTGACCCTTGATGTCTGTAGCAAGGAGTGTCTCAGACATAAGGCTTGATCTAGGCTTTTATTATGAAGTGTATACTCACACCAATCAGTGATTCCACCAAGTCCTGTCCCCCTTACTTCTGATCTTTGATTTGTTTTCCTGCTTATAGGTTTTGCTTTACCTTTTGAATATGAATTACTGAAGTTATTTTAGTTGCCTTATTGTTTTGTTTTGATTTGGGGTAATTTTTTTCTTTCTCTTCAGCTAGTGTATTCCTCTTTGCTTTTATCTAGTTTGTATTACCAAGATGAGCAGTTTGATCTGACAGCTTAAACCATCAGTGCATCCCAAGTATGGGGTGCAAGGTTTCCTTCCCTCTTTATTCAGATATTATGAATTTATAAGAGAGAGAAAGAATGAGAGAGAGAGAGATAGAAGAGGTGGAAGGGGCTATGGATATGGGGTCCTGAAAATGTGGAGTGTATGCTGTTTTTAGAACAGGCAGCATTGAAAAGAAACAGTAAAACACATTAATTGAGAAAATCATGAAGAAAGAGTACACTCTCTGTCGGCAGACTAGGTCAAAATAGGGACCAGGTCTAAAATGTAGCTGTGAGTAGCTATGTCAGAAGCTGGAGCCAGTAGAGTTAAGGTGGTTGGTGACATTGGGGCGTGTGTGCGTGTGTGCATGTGTGCCTACATGTCTCTGTGCGCGTGATGTTATCCACACCAAGAATAACGAAGGTTATTTTCACAAAATGCTTGGATAATTATAATAGAAAGAGAGCACTTAATGTCTTTCTATAATTCCAGATGGGGAAAAAATCTTTAATTTGAGCTGAGAAATGCATTTGTAAAACGTAAGGATATTTTAAACAGCAGAAACACCTATTAAGTGAGATAATTTTATGTCTTAAACAATTTTTAGTATACTATTAATTTGAACATTCAGCGTACAGAATAATTTGGTACTTTGTATTCTTATGAGGATCACTGGGAATAAATTAATAATGATTACTATACTAGCATCATAGATTAAATAATAATGATGTTATTAGTACATAACACTTAGCTGTGTGGCAAGCACTTATTGTGTGTAAAGTTTAAATTTAAGTGGTTTAACTTACTTTACAAATATTTATTTACTAAAACCACCAAATACTCTGTAGGACAAATATTAGTATCTCTATTTTCCAATAAGAAAATGAAGTAGGGCTGTTAATTTTCTCACGGTCAACCAGGAAGCAGGTGTGTATGCCAGAATTTGAACCTGTGGCTAGTTCTAAAGTGTTTCAGTCTATTGTGGTCAACTTCAGGGCTGTTCTGTTCTCTAGACACAGTGTTTTGTGGAATTCACTTCTAGGAAACGAGGCTCCGATGACTCTAATCAAGTGAAGCTACTTCATGCATTTCAAGAATGGTTTTATTTCTAGGGTCAAGGAAGATATTCTAGAGGTTTGTCATAGAACTAGAATTAAAACATCAAAAATTAGAAACAAAGATCAGTTATGAACATTATCTAACTTTAAAGGTTAAATGCAAAGATGCTTTTTTTTTTTTTTTTTGTCTTTTTGAGACAGGGTCTCGTTATGCAGTTGAGGCTGGCCATGAGCTCACTTTTGTAGCTCAGGCTGGTCTCGAACTCGCACTGATCCTCCTGCCTCAGCCTCCCAAGTGCTGGGATTACAGGCATGCACCACCATGCCCGGCTCAAAAGATGCTATTAAAATTGAAATTTTATAAATCAGTTCTTGGAAGTCCTGTTATATATCCACTCTTATAAAATCAAGCAGATGGGAAAATTTTATTACTATTGTTAAGATTTAGCTTTGTATTGTGTATTACACAATGAATTAAAATAGGTATCGTTATGCATGATAATATCAGTGGTGGTTGTAATTTGAGAGCTACCCATCATTCTTTGAATATCCAAATGGACGCAGAGGATTTTAAAGAAATGGAGACAAGGGAAGCCCATGTAGTGTGATGCACCTGGGGATAACTAGAAGATATGTTAACAACAGAGAATAACAATGTAGCCCAAAACTGTTACCAAGTGGATTGAATGGGGAAATGAACAAGAGTTAGAAATTGAAGTCTGAGGTAATGTATTACTTCAATTTAAAGATGGGATATTAGAAACCCTGAATACAGGATTTGAGTTGACAACTGCAATAAGTGCTCTAGACACTATGTGAAAACAGGTGCAAATGAGACACAAACACACACATTTCAAATTGCATTTCTCTAAAATTTCAGAGGATAAGTGTGGCTGTCATCCAGCTCTGGATGATGGAGAGAAGATGAATGTTGAAGTTATTTCTCTTTTAGAATGAGTCAGTGACTGAAAGCTGTCATAACCTAGAACGGCTTTATTTCTAACAATAAATGTTTGTGCAACCTCTAAGACTCTGAGGTCTAGCATATTTCCTATTAAAGATGTCGAGGTCCTACTGAAATCCTGTTCCTCCTTTGAGCACCCTGCAAGGTTGCAGAGAAAAGCAAGAGGTGCTTGAGTTGTTGGCTGCTGTCAGCTGTGTTCTGCAGTGCATGATTTGCTCTGTCCCATGAGACCTGCTTGGCAAAGGCTTCCTGGCTTTATCTTAGTAGCTAAGTAGCTGAATTCTACCCTCCATGAGCCCAGGAAGGTGGCTCTAGGTGCAGACAATGCCTTTTATATAAAGCTTGGAGTTAGAATTCACAACCGTTAATCATAGAAATAAACAAATTCAATCTTTCTCTTTCCCAGAGTATCCTCACTTAATGATGTGATCTGTGAGTAGAAATTAAAAAACTTCAACATAAAAATCAGATAAATCAATAGGTGATCTTTAACTTCACAAAGAGATTTTGCAGTGTCCCTGATGCACTTATTATATTTGTTTGCAAACTTCTAGCTATCTATCTAAAGAGCTTACTAGTTAGATGACATAAATCTGAACTCTTGTTACGACAGTGCTGCCTAAAAACAAACAAAAAGCCCAACAGAGATATTGATAAATCACCCATGTACTATAGTACAATTAAATGCTCTAAATGTGATTCTGCTCATCAAAATTTGACATGTATAACTTTGAACAAATTGTATACTGTTTTATAGGAGATAACATTTTGAAAATTGTGGTCAACTGGGAAAACCATGTATTTCACAGGTGGTTATAATTTCTGGATAAAAGAAACTATTCCAGAACAAATCCATAGAATTAAGTAAAAAATGAGGAAAGATATAGAAAGGGAGATAATTTCTAAATTGATAAATAAATAGAACATTTCAAATATAAAGTCAGTACAGGCAAACTCTGCCTATAATTTATTTCAATGCATTTAAATTCCTATGAGTTGAAAACAAAGTAACTGCATTTGAATGGTATTTTTCATTCAGGGCACATCTGGTGAATTTATGGAAGGCACTGGGCACATGGTTTAAAACCCTCTATAACGTTGACCTGTGATGTTGAACTTATGTGACATGCAAAGTTTTGTATGTTTTCTGTGCTGGTAGCTATCTAGTTCACTTACTTGGGAGTATGCATAATGATACCTTCAGACTTTGGGAGAAGATGCCACTAAATATTTAACTACAGAGAAACTAGAGAAACTTCCCAGAAACTCTAATATAATATTTATTTAAAATCATATTGTGCCTGGAACAACCTGGGAATTCATTACTTTTGAAGAATCAGGCGTATCTAAAGCATTTGGCTCTAGACAACTAATTATCTTGTATACAATTAGAAAAATGCAAAAGGAAAAGATTTACTTGAAAGCCTGCCAAAAGTATAGGTGAAAAATGAGCTGTCCAGAGATAAGATAGTAGAGATTATCAGGAAGGTGGGATCCCTTCATAAAAAGAGACGGGCACAAGTAAAAATAAATGTGAATAAATCTTTACTTTTTAAATTATAACAGGCTAGATAGAGCAATTCGTCCTTATTTTAAGGGAACCTCATTTTTGTGTATGTTGCAAGTCATTTTATTTTAGTTTTCTTTTCTGTATTTGGTGCCGAGTCTTGCTATGCAACTTAGACTGGTAGTCTCTGTGGCAGGCTCAGCACGCCTGGGGGCGGGGCCAGCACTGCATGTGGTGCTGGGGATTGAGCCTGGGTCCTTGTTGCTTACCAAGCAGGAGCTTAAACCTCTGAGACATCTCCCCAGCCAGAAATATTAGTATTATAAGCAATACTACTATTATCTTTTTAATATTATTTTTACAGAGAATAAAAAATAATAAAAATCATTCGAAATGAATCAGAATGCCACTAAACAGAATGATAGGAATTCAGCAAAGGTTGTTATGCTGCGTATTGTTCTCTTTGAATTAGTTGTCCAGATTATCAGCTATAAGCATGCAAGGTTGGTCTAATTAAAGAAAGAAAGAAAGAAAGAACGAAAAAGTCTTAACCGTTGCTTTCAATAGACCAGTAGAAATCAGCAGTACGATTATCCTAGCTATCCTGTGTATGTACATACATATATTCTTTCTCTTTACTCTTTCTTTCTTTCTTTCTTTCTTTCTTTCTTTGTTTCTTTCTTCTTTCTTTTCTCCCTTATTTTAAGGAAACACGAGAGTAAAATAAAAAGAAACAAAAGACTGCTATTGAAAAAATAAGGCTTTGAGGGCTGGGGAAATAGCTCAGGGGCACAAGTGCCTGCCTGGCAAGTGCAAGATTCTGAGTTTGATCCCTGGTTCTGAAAAAGAAAAAGAGAAAAAAAAAATAAGGCCTTTTATCAAATTGTGTCTCAAGTCAGCGGGTGAAGTGGGGTTGGTGTCATGGCACAAGATTGCTGGATAACACGTGGCACTGTTAGAGTGGGTTTTGGACTTTCTGCATTTAAGCTTATGTGAGTTATTAATTGGTGTTCTGGTGCCTCTGTGTACTTAGGCTAGAGCCCACAACAGTTAATCCAATTAGGAACTGGCTTCTTTGTGTTACCTACGTGATAAATTCTTTTGGTCCATTGTAGAATTTTGTATTTTAAGAAGCGCACTACTCCACTAGTAATTTGAATTCAGTGCTATGTTGCTCACTGTCAGATTTTATTTTTGTGTCACTTTTTAGTCCTACAAAGTCCTAAGAATCAAAACTAATGAAAATAACGATAGGTTGATTTCATTTTAAGGAAATAAAAATTCTTTCTTAAAAAATGTATTTGGCACAGGGTCTCACTTCACAGCTTAGCTTGGACTTGCAGTGATCCTCCTGTTTTCAGCCTCCCCAGTGCGGGGATTACAGGAGTGCACCAGCAAGGCGGCCGCCTCAGGAGGCCTGGGGCAGGGCCAGCATAGCACGTGGTGCTGGGGCTGGGGATAGGGCTTGGTCTGTGTTCTCGCCTAAGCATGTGCTTACTTTGCTGAACTATCTCACTGGCTTTTAAAAATCTATTACTTAATTATTGCTACTGTGTACGCTTTTACTGGTTATGTTATTCAAGTGAAAATACACTAATTAAATTTGCAAGGGATAAACTTCAATTATTAAGAAGACAGTGTAAAAATTTAATCTGGATTTATAGGTGCTTATTTTTTAAGATCACTGATAAACTAGTACTTGGTCCTTATTCCTGGTGCTGTACCACTAGGAGTTTTTTGAGGGGTGGTGTCTTATATATTCCATTGGTGTAGCTCATGATGTGGGGGGAATAGAAAGGATTGGAGGGTGGATTTGGAATGGGATCAAGTGGAAGAAAAACAAACAGGGATGAGTGGATTAAAAGTTTCAGTCCTGCCTTCTACCCTGAGAAAGGGAGTGGGACTGTCCCCCGAGGTCCCCTTTAATTACCTCTATATGAGAGATTTTGTTGAGTTTCTGCATCAGTGTTGATAATCACAACAAAAAATGTGAGATGTCCTAAAGCTAATTATGTGGCTCCAGAGGATGGATGATGGAGGAGCTATAGAAAGTGGGAGAATTGATTATTTGTGGAAAAAATGCTGCGTTTGATGTTAGAGGTGGTGACAGGAAGCAGACAATGCAAAATCCCACACAGCTGGACAAAGACTGTGCCACCTTAAGGGAACAACCCAGTTCTAAAGCACCCTTCCTGACTAAAAGAGGGCTGGAATTACTACCTCTGACAGAGTGAAACTATGGTTCGCTTTTTTTTGTTTGTTTTTCAGAACAGGAAAAAAAAAAAGCACTTTAATTAAATGTGAAAGTGAAAGTTGAAGACTCCCAAAAGATGGGGTGGAAAGGAAATAAAAAGGACAATTTACTGCCAATTAAGCTCTGTACTCTACAGATTGATCAATCAAAACTCTTGCAATTGCATTGCCAGGCAGTTATTAAGCGCCTTACCTGCTTTATAAATTACTAACTCTAGACATGACTCTGAGCTCTCCAACTGGCCGTATAACAAGAGTACTGGTGTGCAGAAACATTTCAAGTGCGGCCAATATGCAGGCAGAGACAGAATGCCCAGACTGTGTGGTGGGCCGTGATCTCTGTAAACATCAGTAAATTATCCATGGACTTCGTGGGCTTCTTACCCGAAGCAGGCCCAGGGAAGGCACACTCGCTTCCTCTGTGATCACAGGAGAGGTGAAGCCGAGCTGACATTTTCCCGGCAACATGTTCTGAAGTAAAGGCCTCTGTGATTGTTTAAGAATGTCTACGCTTATTTTTTCAGGTGGTTGGGAGAATCCATCCCTTAAAGATGCCTCCCACTAGATGAAAACAGAATTTCTGTCCAAATTCCAGACTATATTTTGCCCAAACAGTTCACACTTTGCCATGCAGCAGATATCTGAGATGCTGACTTTTAGAAATGAATCTAGTTGTTAGTTTATGTAGGGGTAGCAGGAAGGGAAAAGACCCAGCATAAGCAGAGGAGATATTTAAGCATAAAATTCAGGACATTCTAATTTCTTCCCCAGCCTTTTAGTTGCTTACCAGTAATTTCTTCTAAAACTCTAAACAGGGGCTCTTTCTTATTAAAATTTCTCTTGCTGAAGGTAGTTGTGGTAAATATTTTACTTGTCCTTTTGTACCATGTGCAAAATATTTTAAAATAATTTAAACAATCTACAGCTTGTCAGTGTCCAAATAGAGCTCTGGTAAAAATAAAATACCTTTCATTTCAGCAGCAGCTGGCTAAATTTGAACCCCCTATTATGTAATCTTAAAGTACCCTTGCTTTTAGCCGGTGTCACAGGAAATTCTGTTGTAATGTCTCTCCCAAATCACTCAGTCCCTTAACATCTGAAGACTTAAGGCACAACAGGACCAAATTAAGGTGTTCCCAGGCAATTGAAGACAGAAAAAAATCCATTTGAAACAGCATGCAGGGCATGATACCTTTAAAGCACAATCTCAGTTTTCCCTGTTTAAGTCTGTAGTTACTATAATTAGGGCTGGCATTTCCAACTAGTGGTGCTTTTCTTAATTCCACAAAACATGTAAGAACCTGATTCTTTAATCCTTACTCCAGGAAGACTCCCAGAGGAGATGAGCTCATGGCTAGAATGAGAGCTACAGCATCAAACTAAAACTGCAAATGCATCATTTGCTTACATTTCTCAGCAAGCTGCAACAGTTGAAAATATTCCAAACTCTTCTTTTCTTCACCAAATTTCAAGAAATACCATTTATGTTTCTTAATGTGCTCATTCAATTTATACTCATTATAGACCCACTGGTCTTTCCCAGATTTCCTTCAGTTGGTAGCTATATATTTTAACCCATGACTGTTGCTACATTGAGTTCATTATTCTTCAATATTATGTATGATAAATGCTTTCTGCAAGGAGCTTAATATATGAAGACTTCAATTCCATATTAAAAGCAATGACAAATATCATCATAAAATGAAATTCAAGTGAATATTACCTTTTATGACAATTACAATTTGACCTAAAACCTTTATTCACCAGTTCAATCAAAAGAAGACTTCCCCTGCCTATATATTCACAAAATCAGTATTGTACTTTGCTTCCAGTGTGAGTAACATTTGACATACCTAATGCTACTCTGTGAAACAATCATTTTCTTCTCGAAAAAAACCCTTTGTTCATTATTCCTCCAGAATACACTGACATTGCCTACTGTCTTTATGTCCATGTTCTTGACTTAAGTTAGTTGGAAAATTCAAGCCATTCAAGATCTTTAAGTCCTGCACTTCCTCTTCTGTGCTGCTATAGACATCTTCTCCATGGATGAGCGAGGGCATTAACAACCTCTGAGTGACAGTATTCCACATACCTTTAGTGGTAGATTCAACCCCAAGCTCATGGAAGTGTCATCTGTCTCTATGATTCTTCACAGAGTGGCTCCTCCCGTATTTCCTGTGCAGCAAGTTTCCCAGTCCCCTGAAGCAATCGGTGGTGTGGAGGCCAGCTCCACACGCAGGTCTATGCCGCAAGTAGATGGGGCAGCTGCATTTATCCTAGCCGTGAGTCTCAAGGAGGCGACTGAGTACCTATTTTTAGGCGCTGAGCTCTGTATAGGTGGGCCTGGGCCAAGCGCTCTTTTCAGAAGTGTGTCTCGCAGGGAGCTTTTCTTCACAGTGTCCCTGGTGATATATGTGTGGCCTTCGCACATGTGCAGTCAATCAAACTTCCTCTACAGCCACGACCCTCAGGCAGGCTCTGAACTTTTGAATAAAGTATAAAACACAAGCCACACAGAGGAGGAAGTGGAAGAATTAAAGCTCTGGAATGACTTGAGCTTTCGAACTAATTGAAATCTTTTAACAGTCAAGAGTATAGATATAGGGCTGGCCAAATAGTTCAGCAGATTGAAGTGCCTGCAAGCAGGCACAGGAGCCAGGGGTTCGATGCCCATTTCTGCTGTGCTGCCCTGATCCTGGGATGCGCTGACAGGGCAATTGAGACTGGGCATGGTGGCACGTGCTTGTAATCCCAGCTCTTGAGAGACGGTAAATGTGGAGATCACTGAGTCTGATCTAGGAGTGAGATCCTGAACACCCTGCAGACCCTTCCCTAAAATACAGAAAATAAAAATAAAAATAAATAAATAAAATGAGTATAGCTATAAAGCAAGTAGGCAAAGTTTCAGTGTATTCTAGTGGAATATATGCAAAGTTTCAGTGTATTCTAGTGGAATATATATATATTCCACTAGAATACACTGAAACTTTGCCTACTTGTCTATATATATATATATATATATATATATATATATATATATATATATATATTTTTTTTTTTTTTTGCATTTGGTATAAGGGTCTCACCATACAACTCAGACTCATAGTGAACCTTCTGTTTTCAGTTTCCCCAGTGCTGGGATTACAGGTGAACATCACCATGTCCTGACTTGGTGGCTGACTCTGCCTGGGGGGCAGAGCCAGTGCATGTGGTGCCAGGTGCCAGGACTGAATTCTGGTCCCTGTGCTTGCCTAGGTAGAAACTTAGTCTTCTGAGCTATCTTGCCAGCCCTAATAAGAAACATATTTTGGAAAAGGAAATGATCATTTCACAAAATGGTGTTAGATAAGTCAAAAGTTACTTTACTTTTCCAGCTCACCCTGAAAGCAAAGTAAAACACTACTCTTGTGATTAGACAGGCAGAGAAAATCCTTTCGGTTAAAAAGGCCATGGGAGAGAAGTGGGAAAGCTTTCTAGCGAGGGTACGCAGCACATGTACAACCCTGCTCATCATTACCAGCTCTACAATCACCGGTGCACGGGAGCCCAGGCAGAGGACAGGAAGTCGCCTCCCACGCCCCTGCAAGAATCACGCAGAACGCCTTTGCGGTCACATTATCCTGCAGCCCGCTTCGGAAGAAGGAAGGGCCTCAATTACAATTGGGAGCTGAGCTCCACATTGCCAGCATCGACTGCTTTTTAGGGTCTCTCCCCACCTTCCTATGATTTTCTTAGTGTGGGGTACCAGGTGTTTACAGTTGATCTCACAACAATTCCAAATAAAGACAAACTAAATTGCCCTTCTACTGAGGAAAACACTTTATGTATGTACCCTGCTTCATACAAAATATTTACAATTAAAATATAAAATTTACAAATAAAAATTTGTATATACATTAGTCCAAATTTCTATTAAAAAGTAAGTTCAGAGTTGCTATTCCAGCTCATGTACCCTAAGGAAAAGCTTCTGATGTGATTTTGCTGACTGCTTTGGATATCTGTACCATCCAAGATCCAGACTTGAACTGCGCACAGTGGTAGCTATTCGGCACATGTGACCATATCAGATTTGTTTGACTAAATGATATGACATTGAAAATTCACATCAGCAGCAGGAGGCACATTCCGAGGGTCCAGTCTCCAAGTGTGACTGGGGCCTATGTGTTGAACAGCACACCCATACAACTCTTCCCTCTTCCAGGAAGTTCTTTGGGACCAAGTTGGTGCAGTCCAGGGTTTCAGCACAGCTTTGGCAACAGCTGTCCTCTGGGACTTGGGCAAGTTTCATAAGGCAGCTACATCCCACTTTGCTAACCTATGACTAAGGGGAACAAGACTTACCTGTTTTAAATGGTTCCAATGAAGATTAAATAAGACAATAGATATAAAGTAATTATTCCAATGACAATTGTTACTCTAATATGGTACATAATAAATGACTATCATTCTATAGAGCTATGTATATAAAAATGGCACTAGATCTAAGATTCTAGCAGTTTAAATAAAGAGATTGATCCCTGTAATACAAATAAAATCAACTATATTGTTGAGCCTGGATATAGTTACTAGTGAAACTCAAGTTGGCTTTGCCCTTGGAAGTATGACTGATTATTGAAAGATCTGTTTGCTAGCTGCCTCATCACTTTAGCCAGATTTCTTGCTTTCTCTTTACATTTAATACATTTTTAAAAATTAGTTTCTTCATTTGCTTCTTTAAAATTCATTCATGATTCTTTAATCTTTCTATTTTAGCTATTCAGGAAGAAATGGTCTTTGTAGTAGATATGCAGATATTAACATATTCTATAAATTTTCTCATTGTAATTTTCCCTATGCTCTTAATAGTTTTCAAGCACAAATAATTTAATATTACAAAATTAATGGGTGTTTTGGTGAAACATTATAAAATAATTGGTAATGTAAAAGCAATAAGTGCTAGAACTACAGTGGCATTCATTAGATAACCTAAGGTCAAGCAAAAAGTGTTCCATTATAAAACTAATTAGTTAACATAATTTGGTTTATTGGAGACACAGTACAAAACAGCTGAAGCTTAGGAAAGATAGACTTTGGAGAGCAGGACAAGTGCAGGCAATGAAATGCTTATTCATTTTAGCCAGTGAGGCTAGACAAAGACAGCGTCAGCAGCGAGGTTGTGACCGCCTATTATTTTCTTGAGTGGAGACACTGAATGCCATTTATATTGAATAGCAGTCTAATCTATTACCATAGCATGGCTGTGAAAGTAAGGCAGATGGATGGATTGATGGGTGACACACAGACAGAAAAATATATGGGTAAAAAAAAAAAAAAAAAAAAAAAAAACAACGCATGAGGCGATTACTTCTATCAAGCATCTTTGAGTTCCAAATGAAAATCATACACTTTATTCAAATTGTAAATGTGCTTCAATCTCCACAGTGCTTAGATACTTTATCTCCAGCTATTAAAGCCTGTACTAGATTGAACTGAACCTTGCATGAGATTTTCTTGTGGAGTAAAATAACTACTGTCAACCTAATGTGCATAGAGAACAATTAGAGTCTTTGCACCAATCACAAAGAGGATATACATAAAGCATGAGAGATAAGTCAAACTGGAAGGCCCAAAGGCACAAGAAACGCAAAAACCTTACATATGTGGCCTAATGATTTGAGGCGATGTCTGAAAATACTAGGAATCTTTTCTATACCTAGAGGTTGAAAATCTAGGCTTGGCTCAGGAAGATCTTTCCTGTGGGGGTAGATAACAGTGGAACTTCGGTCAGTTATATCAGATGGAAGTGATAAATTGGAAAGTAGGAGCTGGGTGTGGTGGCACAGTAGCTTGTAATCCCAGCTACTCTGGAGATTAGGCAGCAGGACAATAATGTCCAGGGCATCGTGGCGAATTAGACACATTCTGAAGTTAAAAACTAAGGGTTATAGATGCAGCTTGGTGACCCTAGGTTTCAGTTCCCAGTACATACATAAATAAATGACAGGCGATCTCGAGTCTAAGTTCTTCTCAAGTTATTCACTGAATGATAAATAAAATAAATAAAATTCTAGATTTTATCTAGCAGAGAAAAGCTTGAACCTCTTCAAAAAAGTTAACTTTCAATGTTTTTTTTTTTTTTTTTTTTTGCTTCGTTTCTGAAGACACAATAGTCAACTTTTTTATTAATTAATTTTATTTGAACATTTTATATATGCCTAATGATCACATTCATCATAGTGTATTTGTATGTGTACATGTTATAATTTAACTGTTTTTCTGCCTACTCTCTTCCTTCTCTATTTGCAACCCCTCTTCCCTTCTCTGTTTAAAAAAGGTTTGTTTACAATTTTTTCTTCTTTACTCATTTTTTCTCTTGCTTCTTTTCCCCTTCTCCCTTCTCTACTTCACTTTCTCATTTGCACATTAGATTCCTATTTGATGAGATCTAGTATATAATTTGGCTCTTATTTATAATGTCATTTCTCACACCAGATAAATAATACAATATTAAGAGTATGGTCTCATGGTGCATCCATTTACTTAGAAATGTCTCAGATTTATTCTTTATACTTGAATAATACTCCATTTATACCTGAAAAAATTTTCTTTTGCCTGATTTCAAAGTGAAAGTTTTCAATTTTTTTTTTTTGGGGGGGGGAGAAGGTCATGGGAGGGGTCTACAGGGTGTTCAGGGTCTCACTACTAGACTGCACTCATAGCGAACTGCGTGTTTACCACTTCCCAAGAGCTGGGATTATAGGTGTGTATCACCACGCTCAGTCACAATTGCTGTCTCAGCATGCCCCAGGGGCGTGGCTGGCACAGAAAGCCTAGGAATTGAACAACCATCACCTGCTTCTGTTTTCAGGCTCTTTAATCTGCTGACCTGTTTGGCCAGGCCTCAATGTTTTTTATCAATGACATTGGTCATTACTTAAGGTAGAAAATGACATTGTCTGTTGACTTGTCATCAATACCTTGTCACTTTGAGATAAAGATCATCTATTCTAATTTTCTGTAGCTTTTTGAAAATCATGGTTTGGGTGTTGGACTTTGTCAAATGAGATTTCTGTATCATTGAGGCGATCGTGTGGTTTTTGTCTTTGATTCCATCAATATGGTGTATTACATTTATTGATTTGCATTGGTTGATCCATCCTTGCATCCCTGGGAGCAATCCTAGCTGGTATGATGTATAATGTTCTTGATGATTGGTTGTATTCTCTTTGCCAGCATCTTATAGTGTATTTTTCTTTCACTGTTCATTAGGGAGATCGGTCTGTACTTCTCTTTTGGTTGGAGCTCTCTCTGGTTTTGTATTCAAAATAATATTTGCTTCCAGGAATATCTTTTTTTTATGAGCAGAATAGATTTATTAAGGGAAAGAAAGCTCCTGTCTGAGAGAGGGACAGGAGGGGGGGTGGTCAGGAGTGGGTGTCCCCCGGAACCACAAATGTCTTTTTTTTTTTTTTAATTTTATGTTTTTTTTTTCTTGTTTCAGAACTTTTGTTTGTTTATTTATTTATTTTTATGGTCGGCTGAGCCCGTCCCGAGGGCAGGGCTGGTGCAGCATGTGGTGCCAGGGATCGAACCACGGTCCCTGAAGCTACCTAAGCTTTCCTAAGCAGGCACTTTAGACCACTGAGCCATCCTGCTGGGCCCCACCAGGAATGTCTTTGAAAATATTAATTTCCTTTCATTGAAGAGCTTGAGAAGCAATGACAATAGAGCTTCTCCAAATGCTTCTAGAGTTCAACACTGAATCCATCAGGAACTGGACTTGTATTTGTTGGTAGGTTTTCAATTACATTTTCAATTTCAGTGACTGATATTTGGTTATTTGGAACTTTTGTATCCTCCTGATTCAGCAAATGCAATTCATATGTATCTAGGAGTCTGTCCATTTCTTCTGTATTTTCTGTTGTATTAGAATAAGTGTTCTCAATGTAGGCTTTGATGGTTTTCTGGATATCTTGCAGGATCCATTTACAAAATGATTGACTTTGAATTATAAAATCACCAGGTATGTAAACAGATAGAAACTTTGTCATGATAACCTGGAAGCTGGTGTTACAGCAGACAACATTTTATATATTTTTGTTTGTCAGTTATGTCCTCATAATATTTAAGAAAGAAAAATTTCCTCTTTTAAACAATTGATGCCAAAACAACTGAACATATAGATACAAAAATATAAAACTGAGCTAGGCATAGACTTTATGACATTTACAAAATTAATTTATAATCAATCACTATCCTGACTATAAAATGCAAACTAGAAAATTCCTAGAACTTGATATAGGCAAAAACTCTATAAAGTTTATGAAAGACTCTCTAGCCACAGTATTAATCGGTGATATGATTTAGGAAAGAAAGTACTGCTAAGCTATTTTTAATTGAAATAAAAATATCTGCATTATGAAAGGCATAGCAAGGGAATAAAAGTAGACAAGCCATAATCTAAGCCAACAAATTGCAAGAGACATATCTGATGAAGAGTTATTATCCAAAACATACAAATCAACAATTATAATTCAACAATGAGAAAAACAAGCAACCAATTTAAGAAATAGTCCAGCTAGCAATGAGACAGAAAGAGAAAGAATTCTATGCTGCTGGTTAGGATGCAAATTACTGCAGCAATTGTGAGGGACGGGAGATTCCTCAAAAAATTTTAAAATAGAGCCACCACTAAGAATCTAAGAATTCCAAATGAAATAGCCATGATGAAGAGATATTTGTATACTCACATTTTTGCAGCATTATCCGCAACAGCCAAAACAAAGAGAAGTCTTGAGCGCCCATCAGCTGTTGAATGGATAAAGCAAATGTGGTACATAAATATAGTGGAATGCTATTGACTACAAAAAGAAATGAAATTCAGTCATTTGCCACAACATGGGTTAGAAGTGGAGAGATCATTATGTTAAGTAAGTCAGGACCTGAAAAATAGGCACAAGTGAAGAATTTTAAAGTATTGAGTTCATTGAAGGTACAAGTATATGGGAGTAAGAGGCTGGGAAGTATAACGATGAGGAATGGATGAGTAAAGGCTGATCAATGGGTCCTGAGTGTAGGTAGGTAGAGACAAGTTCTTCACTTCAGAAGACGAGAAGAAAGGAGCTTGAACTTTCACAACAGCCTAATTTAAACACATATCACGTGGTACTCCTTAATGTGTGTGCTTTCAAATTTTTTGTGTGTTAATTCTAGTAAATTTAACAATGGACCAAAGACTTTAAGGGAAATCTTACCAGGGGAGCCACCAAGATAGCAAAACACATTAAAAGGTGCTGTACATTGAATGTTAACAGGAAAATGCAAATTGAAACTAAAGTTGGGGTACCGCCATGTACCTCAGAGTAGATAGGCTACGGTGCTGAGGGCAGATCAAGGTGCCGAGGAGGACAGCAGGAGCGTTCACTCACTGCTGGTGAAGAGAGAAATTGAGAGTCACACTGTGAATGTAGTTTGGCTGTTGCTCACAAAACAAGCTATACTCTTTCCACATGATGGAGTAATCAGGTATTTAGTATTTCCACAAAGAAGTGAAGACTTATGTTCAAGTAAAAGCTGTGCATAGATGTATATGTTAGTTTTTCACAGGTAACCAAAGCTTGGAGGCAACTAGGATGTTAGATAGGCGGGTAAACAAACTCCGGGGAAACCAGAAAATAGAATATTCAGTGACAATGAAGTGAGCTCATAGAAAGGCATGGAGAAAACTTAAATGCATATTAAAAATCATCTTAGGTGTTTCTGTATTTGTTAATTCTAAGTGTGATATTCTGGAAAGGAAATATTATTGCAACAGTAAAAACATAAGTGGTTTTCAGAGGTTAAGGAAGAAAGCAGAATGGATAAGCAGAACATAGAGGATGTTAGGTCAGGGGAGCCACCCTGCAGGATCACGGGACACATCACTGTACCATTCGTCAGGCCCAAAGAATCATGGGGCAGCTCCATGACTGAATCCTAATGTGAACTGCAGACTTCGTGGGGGAGGATGTGTCCGCGGCAGTTCATCCATTCTGGCACATCCACCAGTCTGGCACGTGATGCTGAGAAAGATGTGCTTTGTGAGAGAAGTAATGGGAGGCCTCTGTATCTCCTGTTCACTTTTTCTTTAAAGCTAAAACTTCTACAATGTTATGAAATTAAAGTCCATTAAAATTTATAAAACACTCTCCCAGAAAAAAACAACATAACTTTCTTTCGTGCCTCTTCCTCTTCCCTCTTTTCATCCCACAACCCAGTTCGCCTCCTCCTCCTTCCCCTCCAACTCTTTCTTCTCCTCATCCATGGTCCTAATCTTCATTATTCTCCTTCGCCTCTCTTCCTTCTTCTTCTATTTTCCCTTTACTAATAAAGTCAGGCCTTTACAATGGGTGTGCACCAGGGATTTTATTGGTAGTTTATATTTACCTTGCTAGTTCTATAGAAACCCTAAGATTTTTGTGTTTTTACCATTTTAAATGAAAATTGAGGGTGAGCAAAGCTAAGAAATTCTTCTGACGAGGTAAGTTAATAATAACAAGATACTCGGTGGAAACAATTCTGCTGAGTCCATAGTTTGGTTTTATTTGGGACATTATTTATCATGACCTTAATTCCAAAGTCCCACGCACAATTATTTGTGCTGAGTGACAAGTTTTGAAAGAGACCATCCCTTCCACATGTTGCTCGAAACTGAGGGGAAAGCACAGTGCAGGCCTGCAGCATCTCAGCTCTTTTTGCATGGTATCAAACTGAATTGGCCCAGGACATGTCGTAGGTGAGAGGAATGGAGACTTAAAAGTACTGTAACTATATTTCCTTCATCTGATATGTAATCTCTGGTCCAAAAGGGTCCATCTGAGAGTTGTAGAATTAAAGAACAAATATATGAATAATAAAACTCTATATTATTAGTGAATATAAAATACTTGCCCAGCAATTAGGTATTGACAATGTGCTTTGGACCTTATAGATGGCCTGGTCTGTTCAGTTGTTTTTGGAACAGGACTGAACTATTAGTTACTGAATTGTAGCTGGATGTAATTGACTGTTGTTTCCACCTGTTAAAGTTTAATTCCATTTTAATTATGTCATCATATTTAGAGGTATGAATAAGGCCTTTATTCATATATGACTCATTTAAATCATACCTCACTAGCTTATATAGAACGATGATATAATTTATCATGCATCTAGGGAACTTTAGAGGATGAAAGCAGCACTATTAATAATGATGCCAACACACAGTACAGGCTAGGACCATCTGGGAGAGGAGGAAGGGGAAATACCAGACTGCTGAGCCCATGGCAGACCCTTTGGGCTCACCCTGTGAGTACGCTTTGAGGAGGATTTGAAATGATCTAACTCTCATATAAAAACTGAATGTTCTCTGCTCTAAGCATAAATTGGAATCACCATGTACTATGTAAGATGGTGGAACAATACAACAACAAAAAAAAACTCAAGGGAATCTGGGAAGTTTGATTCATAAAAGAGATAAGTCATAATGAGAGTGCTTCCTGGTTTTAAAAAGTGGCTGGGAACTATCTCTACTCCTCTAATAAGATTTTTAATAACTTTCAATCACTATTAAAACACCAAAGGGTGTCATAAATTGCTAATGATGAGTGTGTGTGTGTGTGCGTGTGTGTGTGTGTGTGTATGTGTGTGTGGGGGTAGGGTAAATATGTAAAACTCAATATGAAGAAGAGGAAAATGGACTAAGAAAAATTGCTGAGGTTTATACAAAATTCTGAGAGTGGTTATTATTGAAATCTCCAAGAATGACTCACACCTTGGTGGACATACTGCATAGAACACCCTCTGAGTCAGAAGCATGAAATAGTTTTCCCAATTAGTAGAGAAAGGATTTGACCTACCCCATTATCCTAGGGCACATTGCTGAGGTCTAAGTTAGGGGGCTTTCTTTCGAATTCATGTGAAACACCATCCCAAGCCGTAATCTCCCTGATGCATCCACATCCCTCCCACTGTTATCACACATATGTAAATAGGTAATGTCTCACAGGACATGAGGGAAAGATGGGGTGGGTTATTGGGTACTCAAAGAGCTACATTAGAAAGCACATGATAGAGTTCTACAAGGTCTCATGCTTTGCACCATACAGACGAAAGTCAATGTATTTTGTATGACAAACCTAATTTAGGTTTGCAAGCTCTGGAGTTTTAAGTCATAACTTCTATTAGCCTGCTTTCATAGTGTCAAAAATTAAAATAACTGAAGTATAATTTAATGAAGTACTAAAACTATGTATTGGGAAACTACAGGACACAAATAATCAGTGACAGGAGAATAAGAAAATCTCACCCATCCCTGAAGGAAATGGCAGGTCTGAACCAAACTTAACCCAATACATGACAATAAAGATGGCACAGAGAGATTGCTCGACATTGGTAAGGGCAGCTGACATCATGAGGCAAACTGATAGAACAGCATGGGAAATTAGTTAATGGGAAACAGCGAGCAAAACCAAAAAGGTGATCTCACAGAAGCTGAGAGTAGAAGGGTGAAATGATAGTAGAGACCGAGAAGTAGAGAGGCAGGGTGGAGCGGGGAGGGAGGTTGGTCAGTGGCTATGGGTTATAGTTGGATAGGAACAAGATGATCCGGTATGGTGCCCCACAGCAAGGTGACTGCAATGGTCTGAGATGAACTGCACCTTTCATACAGATGGGAGAAAGGATTCAGAAAGATTTTCAGCATAAAGAACTGATAAATATTTGATGATATGCATTTACATTGTAAAATTTCACAATGTATATATACATTAAAACATTACATGAGACCTCATAAATATGTATACTTTTAAATGTTTTATGTATTAGTTTAAATAAAATTAAACTGAGAAGTTGTAAAGTATATAGTAGCTCAAAAATTTAAATATTGTAAATATTTCTGGCTTCAAAAAGATTTAGAGAATCAATGAAGGCTAAAGTGAGATTTATGAACATGTAAAGTTTAATTAGAAAAATAAAATGACAGTTTGATATGGTGAAAAGGACATACAATAATTGAATTCACTTAATAAAATGTGGAAGATCTCAAAAAAAATCTCCTATTTTGCAGAAGCAAACTCAAAAAGATGAAAAAGATGACCTATATAAAGACATGCATGAAGCATAGAAATAAGATCAAAGAAATACAACTGTTGTATATATTTCTAAGGAAGAAAGAGAAATGTGCTAGGGAAAGAAATAACGAAATCTAAAGGAAAAGGAAAAAATTTTGAACTACAGATAGAACTGAGATTTTGAAAGAAAGGAAACTTTCATCAAGACATCTTGATATGGCCTTATAGATTTCTGAATTTTAGAGATAAAAGTTATGATGAAATAAAATACAGTTGTTCACAAAAGCATTATATACTATGTTACAGTGTAATATTGCACATAGGGTGTTTTTATTTTATATGTTTATTTAACAGATGTATATTTGAATGGAGGTTTTATTTATAGACAAGTTTCTGTTATGCATATGAAGATTATGGAGATAGATTTTGCAATAAATAAATAAATGAATATATATATACATACATATACATATATATATATGTATGTAAGTTTATATATATATAAGTTAACTTATATATATATATAAGTTAACTTACATATATATAAGTTTATATATATATATGTAAGTTTCCCAGGTAAAATGACTTAATATAGCCTTTCCAGGAAGGAACTACAATATATATGCAAAACTGCAAGAGATAATTAAAATCTAAGAATAGAAAGATGGAAAACTAGTATATAAAATATATTATTTGAAGAAATAGCAATCAAATATTATAAATAAAGCAACAAACAAATGTTTAAAAAGTATGTGGAGAGAAATTCATTTCTAGTATTTGTAAATTGACCAAATTGTATTGTTATATTACTAATATAATAACTTAGAACTTTAACCACACATTAAAATAAATACTGTGACTTTAACAAAGGAGAAGCTGAGAAATAAAATCAAGCTGAATATTTTTGTGTTGATTGAAGGTACCCCCAAACTCAGTCATATATTCATTGCTTGAATAAATTGTTACATATTTATTGATTACTTTGTGTCAAGCATTGTGTATACCTAGCATTTACAGGACCAGCAAAATATACTATTGCCTTACTAAATACACAAATAAGCATGTATGGAACAGGATGAGTTTATGAAAAACATCAGCAGTATGAGAAAGAAAAGCAAAATTTTTAGTTAAATGCAGAAAAAAAAGTTTCAGGAGGTGACCAATATTTCAATGTCCTCAAACACAGAAGCTGATTGGGTCATGGGAATGCTATCCTCATCAGTCTGTTAATTCCCTGGTAAGTTCAGAGCAGAGTGTGTTAGTACAATAGGGTCTGACTGGAATGGGCAGGTCTCATGCCAGTGAGACTGGAATGGGTGTGTTCTTAGCCCTACTTCAACCTTTTTCTTTTTGTGCTTCCTGGATACCACGTGACTGAGAAATATTCCCGTTACACATTTCCATCAGCCATTTCTAGCTGTAGTACATGTAAATGTAATATCTCTCTGTCTCTATCTCTATCTTCTGTGAAACACCAGAACTTATTCCTTCTACCTTTCTTTTGATGCACATTATCTATCTATCTATCTATCTATCTATCTATCTATCTATCTATCCATCTATCTATCTATTATCTATCTATCTATCTATATTTTTAAACTAAAGAATATTGCCATTTTTTTTTCCTATCACAATTTGGAAAACTAGTTAATGTTTGCATGATATTTTATTATACAGATTCACTCTATTCCATTTGGCTGATCTCCCATTTTAAGTTCAATCAGAATTTTTCTATTACAAAACTGAGCATAAGTCTCAGACATGTATTTTCAAAATATTAAGGCTACTTTTAAAAAATGATAGATATTGCCAAATTTCCCTTTAGGCAGCCAAATCACAGTTATGAATTATCAATTTAACATTCTATCTGTGGCACTTGGAAGTACTGTCAAATATTGATATTTTTTGCAAATTTGAAAGCTAATTATAATGTGTCATTACTTCATTTACACTAATACACAAACTTGGAGTGAGGCAAAGAAAGACACAAATATACAAGTGAGTTTAAAAAGACAAACTGAGCATTTCCATGAGGAAATCTAAGTTCCTTATGGAATCTAAGTTGTGTAGATCAAGGTTCTGTTAAACAGATTAATATTCACTTATAGAATACCTTATTAAGCAAGCATTTAAGAAAGAAAGAAATTCATTTTTAACATGGAAACATCTTCACATTAAAGTGACATAAAGAATTACAAGAGAATATATTCTTGTGATAACAGCAAGCTGGATGTAGAAAATAACAATAATATTTTTAAGTCTACCCAAGAATAGAGGCTTTAAAACCCCCTAGTGAGCTAAATTCTAAAATGTGACAATCTCTCCCTAAAACAATGACTAAAAGTCATTTTTCTTTAGCAGCTATGGGGGAGGAGGAAGCCAGCGACTCAAGATGCAGGTAAAATCAAGACAGCTGACCTAGTAATCATTAAGATGACAACTGGGGCAGGTGTGACATTTTAAAAATGTCTGTTAATCTCAGGAACAATGTAAACCAACTCGTCAACAGTTTCCCACAGAGTTTCCATATACCTTCAGAGGAATAACCAGAGGTAGAAATCTCACAGCACTCTGAGCCCTCACCTTAGTTCGAGAAAGTGAGCACCTAGAAGCGAGTGAGGGACAGAAGTACAAACAGACGTGCTGCTGTCCCTCTGAAAGCGTGGAGGACTTTGAGGGAGGCAGAACTCCTTCGCAGGATGCTAGCGATGAACACCTGCTGTAGTGGATTTCTAACTCGTGGTGAACTTGCTTCACCCACCTGACTTGAGCGAGTGTGGTGCTGGGTGTGGGAGGCTCCCTGAGGGTTGCTGCCAGCAGCATAAGAGCAGAACCGAGCAGCTGTTAGAAGGCTGCTGGTGATGTTGCCCAGAGAAGCTGCTGGAGTGGTTGAAGCTGTTGATCCTCCTCAGCCGTTCTGCTGGGTCACCTTGTCGTGCTGGTTTTCCTGACAAAACTCAGCTGTTCTTGTCAGAGAAGGAGTGAACTTAGGACCTTTGTTGTCACTGGAATACCTGTGGTTCACTTTGGAGGAGCTCTGGTCCTCATCTTGAGCATTGCTTCCTGGTTCTGGAGGGGAAGATGGTGCACTGCTCAGCCTCATGGAGAAGCTTCCATATTGACAGGAATTCACCTTTTCTCTTCACCAAAGAAGCTCAGGACCTCACTGTTACTGAGAATGACCATGCTACTTTTTGGAGAAGCTCTGGCTTTTACCTTAAACGTTGCTTCCTAGCTCCAGTTCAGATCCCCCAGCCTGCTAGCATAGATCCTACATCCCTCTGGCATGAACTTTCTAGTTTCCTCCACAGACATTTGGACCTTTCCAGCATAGATCTATGAAGTGGACGTGCATGAGACTTTGTCATGGCCTCTAAACGTCCAGCTGGACTCGTGGGAGGCACTGTTATGAGCTCTAGGTCTTCAGCAGGACTCATGCAGGATACCCAGCTCTCAGCTGGATTTTTGGGTCTTTAGTGCATGGAAATATTTCCTACACTCCTTGTATGCATATATCTTTACGTGATTCATTATAAAATAATATTATAAGATGTGTCCTCTGCTGCACTACTTCCATTGCAAAAATTCCAAACCATGACAAGTGTCATTACACATTTGTTCAGACCTAGAAAATGTACAACCCGAGTGAGTACTGGTGGAAATTACAGACTAGTATCATTAGAATGTACAAGTGTAGGCTGATCAGTTGTAAGAAAATATACTGTTCTGGTAAAAGATGTTGATAATTTCAGAAGCTGTGCATGTCTGAAGGTAAGGGGTTTATGTGAAAGCTACATATCTTCTGTTCAATTATGCTGGGAACATAAAACTAGTGTAAAACTAATATCCATTAAAATATGGAAGACTATAACACTTAAGATTAATATAGTTAAATATGAGAATGATATTGATGCTGAAAAATAAAAATATTTTTAAGGCAAGTTTCTGACATCTTAAATTAATAAAAATTGATATCATTATAAATATTAGAATTCTCAATATTTTTGGATTACTAGTTCTCCTCAAATTGAATTACAGAATTAGCAACACTATAAGACTCTAGTAAGGCTTCTTGTTTTCTCCAAATATTGATAAGCTTATTCTGAAAGGGTTTGTGATACAGCACACATACATATCAGTAGTCTTGGAAAGGCATGCGGTACTTGGTTATAACAATAACAAAGTAACAGTAATCAAGACAATTGTGGTGTTGGTGAAAGAATAAAAATTTACAGACACTGTAACAGAATAGTGTTGAGAACTAAGCCCATGTTTTTATGGCTGACCTATTTTTAGATAAACACTAAAACAATTCTACAGGGAAAGAAAAGTTGTTTAAACAAATATACATGTAGAATTAGAAGAAGCTAGGTTTCATTTTATGCTGGACAAACAAGTTACTTGAAGTTGGATTACGGCGGTACATACAGACACCTGAGCCATAACTTTTCCAGAAGGAAGCTTAGGAATAGCTCTGCAATCTTTCAATAAGAGACATAGACATCACAAAGAGTTCTAATCATAAAGCAAAATAATATGACAAATTAGATTTGATAAAGGTTAGCAAACTTCTCATTAAAACACACCAATAAAAGCTAAGAAGGCAAGACTTCTACTAAGGGTAAACATTTGCAACACATAAATGGACAAAGGACTTATGCTTAACATTTAATACATAAACAATATGCATCAGACAATAAAAAAAGCAATTAAAAGTGGAATAGTTAAACAGACATACTTCATAAAAAATAAAAATGTTTGCAACATACATGAAAAATGATCAATGTTATCATCAGGGAAATGTTAATTAAAATTAAAATGAAACATGACACATATCCATTAGAATGATTAAAATGAAAACATCAGTGATTACAAATGATGGGCGTGACCTGATGTGAAAGATCTGAAATCTCATGTATTTCTGATTAGTGTGCGAGTAATCAAAACACACCGTTTCTTGTTTTCTTGCAAACTTCATCACTGACTTTCTTCATGTCTATTGTCAAGTATTTATTCAAAATAAAGTAAGTACTGGGCCAGCAAGATAATTCAGTGGACTAATGTACCTGCTTTGGTAAGGTTAGGCAAGTGCAGAGACTGGATTTCAATTCCCACAACCATGTGCTGTGCCCTGCCCCAGGACACACTGAGCTGGCCACAGAGACTAGGCGTTGTGGCGCACACCTATAATCCTACTACTGGAGAGGCTGAAAACAGGAGGATCATTATTAGTCCAAGTTGCATAGTGAGATCCTGTAACATCAAGTGCATTAAAAAAATTAGTGGAAGTATGACCACAAAAGGTGATTCAATGTGGTATATATAGGAACCATACTACAATTATAAGCAGCCTAGATACTGATAACCAAGATCATGGGTGTATTAATTATTCTTATTCATATAACAGACCATTATTCAGCAATGAAAAAGAAAGAAGCCTTCTGATACAAAGAAAATCCATGACTATGGAAGACTCTTGAACATAGAATAAATGAAAGGAATAGCATTACAAAAGAATATATATGGGATGACTGAATGTTGGAAATAATATAATAAGCAAAACTACTATATGTGATCAAAATTATGGTTACTCTAATTTTAAGGTGATTAACAGACATTAAATAGCAGTATCCATAAGAGAATATGCTAAGGCCCTGAACGTGACTAGATGAAGGCCAAACTGATGCAATTATATATTTAAGTGTTTTGCAACTCAGTCTGTGTAGGTTATATCTTAGTCAAAGAAGGTGGAAATGATTTGCAATGAAGTTTTAATGAATTAAAAACTAGAATATAAAATTAGATAATGGAACAACAATTTATAAGTGGGGGCTTCTATATGCTTAGGTACACAGGCATACCTAGAAGAGAAACTAGGAGCAATAAACCTGTATCTCTCTCTGTAGAAAGTTCATATTTTAAAATTCTTTAAATATTTTTTGAGTTTTCATTGGGAAAGTCACATATAGCTCACTCTCTATTTCAGTGGATTCACTCAACCTTCGGTCAAAATATTTCTCAAAAACCTTACACCTGTCCTGAAATATACAGACCTATTTTCTACAGTGTCCTTTTTTCTTGTCATTATTTTGTAAACATTAAATGATCACAGCTATTTACATGATTTTTTAGTAGCTACTATAATGTGTACTTAATACCTAATATATTTAAGCATTAGGCTAGGAGTTACTATCCTACAAAATATCCAATGCTGTTTACCTCAGCAGATATTACCAGTGATATGTGGTTCAACATGTATGGGATGATGTGCATGAGTTACATGTGAATTCCATGTTGTTTTCTTTAAGGGACTTGAGCATATGGATTATAGCAATTCCTAGGGCTCTTAGAGCCAGTCTCCCACAATCCTCAAGAATCACTTTTATGAAACTCACAAGCTAGACACTCTAATTTAAGGGTAGGTGGATTTTTTCAGTGATGGATACTTTTAATATTTTATTTTTATTTTCTACAAACATGTGAGTAAGGAACACCCTGCTCTCTGACAGAGCCACCTCTTAAACTCTTACCCATAACCTTATCTGAGTTGTACTACTGCTAGGTATTGCATGCTTTGGGACATATTCTGGCTTTGCTTTTGCTTTTATGTAGCTGGCTTTCTTCCCAGGATATAGGTGGATGTATCATTCCTTATCTTACATACTTAAGACTAATAAAATAAGGATAAATGATTATGCATCAATATTCTAAAAGGAACATTATGATGTTGTGTATGTCAGTTGCATTCTAAGCACATTCAAGTCATTGTCTAATACAAATAGCATAGGAAATATGTGAGGTAATACCAGGGGAAGCTCTGGTTTCTTTGTTTCTTAAGGAAGGAACAGATCCATGAGTTTTAAATATGTTTCCCAGACAAAAGCTGGATCTAAACAATTTATTCCCAAATTCAGTTCTTTCAAGGCCCAGATTATATATTTTATTATTTTTTGTAGTAATAAGCAAAACATTTAATCTTAGACCATTTTTATAAGCAGTCAACTAAAATTATTTTCAATAGCTTCACCCAAGCTATAACAATTTTAAAAATGTGTATTGACAATGTAGTTGTGAGAATTTAAGGCAGCTACATGTCCATGACACACTGCTGTGCCCATTATCCTTCTGCTCCTTTCAGCTCCAAGGCCACCTTCTGTGGCTGTTTGTGATGCTGGAAATGTCACCCTTACTGGCCGGGAAAATGATAAACCTCATCAAGGTAGCAGAAGTCCTTGGAGGGTGACTGGAGGAGAAACCCTTGCTGGTTTGTGTGAGTAAGGCTCCTGACAGACTCCTGCTGTGTGTTCTGGCCAGCAGCCAGTGCCTGTCCTCTGACCTCCCTCCAGAGGACAATTTCCTAGTCAGTTTTCCAGCGCAGCCCTCTGTAGTCTTGTCCACTGGGCCATGGGACAGTTGGATTTCAGTCTTGGGAGAAGAAGTTCATTTTCAGATGCTTTTATTTCTTAAATACTCAATATTAACCCTAGAGTTAGTGGCTGCCACTTCGCTCTGCTATTCCTGGATTCCTTAGAGTTTTCTTCAGCCCTTTATAGCCAATCACCAGGTAATGCAAATTGTAATTATAATTAATGATATTTTAAAAGTTTTCCCCTTTTTAAATGCCACATATGTGGTTCTCCTCTCTAATTGGAAACCTATGGATAAAAACATTTAGTGCACTCAGATTTAAAGTAGATAGTTTTATGGCTGAATATCCTAACCTATGCATATACTTGGAGTTACCTCTGAATATCCTAACCTTAAAAATTCTAAGTTTTAATAATTATATACTGGGAAGAATATATATCTCAAGAAGTCATATATAATACTATTAAAGACCTCAGAATGCTTGTGAAAATGTGTTGTGTTGCATTTTGTGAAAGTGTTTCACACCGGCCCTCTTCAGTACATTTTTTGAGCTTCATTTTGTGTTGTATTTACTCTTTGTAAGGGAAGCAGATACACACAGTTGGCTACAATTCTTCTTTTGTTATCTTATAAATGCAAACTAGGTTCAGATAGCAAGTTTTGATCATGTTACAAGATAACTACAACATTGCTTTCAGGCATCTCGAGTGGATAAATAACTGCCTTTTATGTACTTTATTTTTGATAGAGAAGAGATATAGCTGTCATTTTTTTCATCCTTAATAATTACTTACACAAAATCTTCACCACAAATCCTGAACAACTACCAAGTTAAAATGTATTACTATGGCCAAGATGAAACTGTATGATTATTCTTTCTTGTATCAGTAGATGGGTTTATATAATATTTTGTCCAGTTATAAATTTTTCATAAGGATCCTCAGAAGCCCAACAAAGAAACTTCATTATTTCATTTTGAAATACCTTGAATTAGTACCGCAAAATCTACTTTGATTATAAGAGGAAAAGCAAGATGAGGATTCTGAATTCTTTAAAAAGAAAAAGCTGCAAATATCTACCTATTCTAGTTCTCTCTCTCTCCATCTTTCTGTCTCTCTGTCTCTGTCTCTGCCTCTGTCTCTGTCTCTCTCTCTGTCTGTCTCTGTCTCTGTCTATCTCTTTCTTTCTGTTTCTCTGTCTCTATCTCTGCTGTTTTATTGAAAAATGGAGACAAAGGGTTGACTCCAAGGTGTTATGCTTGCATGTTTAGGTATATGCCTCTCCCTGCTGCTTCAAGCATATTAAGAAAAACATCTGTATAGATTAGATGCTGGGTTTGGAACAGCCCAGTAAACATAGTGGGATTAAGTTATATTCTGGAAAGAATAATGTGCTGTGTTTTAAACATACTCAAGCATGTCTTTATTTGATAGAACACAGAAAATATGTAAGTAAATAGATAAACAAATATTTGGGTAACTTAATTACTAAAAGATGAGATGACGTGAGCAACTAACACTGCATAACTGAGAATATAATAAACATTTCTAAGCAGTATTTGGTTGCTGTGTACTGGATTTGAGAAGATGTGTGGCAATAGCTTAAGAATGAAGGATACTGTTAGACTGAAAAGGAAAAAACAAGCATGAGGAAAATAAAAATCTAAAAGTCTGCCATGAAGCCTAGAAGAGGATCATCAAGAGCAGTCAGCGTCATTCTCTTTGAATTTTTGACTCAGGAGCATTCTATTTTTGCATCCATTTTTGTCAACTAACCAGAGAGCCATTCATATTTTGTTTTGGTTATTTTTTATCTTAGACTGATCAGCCATTTTTTATACTATTCACATCTCAGTCAATTTGCAAAGTTAGTCTGTCAACAAATCATAAAAATATGAATGTGGTGGTATACTGTTTGATACAGTGTTTTGTAAACTTTACCATCTAAATTTATTCTCAAAAAGCACAACTGTAGACAATCAACCTGTCAGACCTGGGCAATCATCTATCCATCAAGAGCCGTTCACTCACTGAGTGCCTATGGGCCACCAAGAGTGCAAGTGCAGGTGGCCTTGTGTGACTAGATTTAGCTGTTTGTCAATTCAAAGAACTTGGAAGCATCTTGCAGAGATACTTTGTGAAAGCTCACCCTTATTATATAGATAGATTTTACAGAAAATATCCAGGCATGCACTCTATCGAGCTGACAAACTAAATCTCCCTTAAATCATGTTTAGAACTGGTCCCATTTTAATGCTATACAGTGTGATATCATTTTTATGAAATATTTTAGTTAACATGTTGTGCTTAGGAGGTAGTTATTAACTTTATTATTTTAGAGAGCAGGACATTGAAGTTTGGAGTGATTAAATGCACGTATTAGTTACTTCTACTCATTGCTGTGACAAATACCTGACACTCAAAATGAAGCAAGGAAAGGTTTATTTAGCTCACAGTTACTGGAGGTTTCAGTCCATACTTGGCTGGCTTCAAGGCAGAGAGGCACATGGCAGAGAGCAACAGTTCATGGTGGCAGAACAGCAACAATGGCTATAGAGGCAAAGGAACAGTCAAGGAGCAAAGACCAACAGCATGAGTCTGTCTCCCTGCCTCTTTTTATATTACATTCAGGCTCTTTGCCTCAGTGTATCTGCCTTAGGCTACATCCATAAGCCCAGAAGTACTTAAAACACATAATAAAAAGGGATCACGGATCAAATCTCAAACTCTAGATCTGTACTAAATCACATAATCCCAGTGGATCATGGATCAAGTCTCAATCTATAGAAGTTCTTGCCCCATGACCTTTTGAGGCTTTTGGGAACAACTAGACAGAAGCCATAACAGTGCAGTTTTCAAAGTTGCAAGATATAAGTTACCAATGGAAGATGTGATACACTTGCCTGTCACCAAATGCTTTACATTACTTCATAACATTGTGTTTAAGGAAAAAAATTCCATATGGACCCAAGTAATAGCTATGTCCAATGATTCTTAGTGTTTCTTTTCTGGAGGAGACTCATTAACTTAATAATTCAGCAAATATTTTGATTACATGGTCCATATGGAAAACATGTTGCTATTTAATTGTGAATGAGACAGATAAATCATTACAGTGTATAACATGCGAAAACCATCACAGAGATGTAAACAAAAGTTGTCCTTGAAGTGTAGACATAGGGATTCACTTCAACTGATGATGTCATAAGATGATTTTATTTATTACTTTAATGTAAGACACCTAGCTATTGTCTATTACATGGTTTTTATCTTTTAGATTTTTTAAAGAGAATAAAAATAGTAAAAATACTATAAACAATACAAAATTTTACTAGACAAAATGATAGGAATTCAATCACTGTTTTTATGATGCATATAATTGCCTTCAAATTAGTTGTTCAGGTTTCCAGAAAATTTGCAAAATTGATCAAAATTTTAAAAGAAGGGGAAAAAAAGCATTAACTATTTCTTTCAATAGACCAGTAAAAATCAGCAGTGCAATTATCCAAGCAATTACATATATATTTCCCCCTTCTTTCTCTCTTTTCTCCTTTCTCTCATACCAATTGTTCCTTATCTTTGAATAATTTCTTTCCCATTCACAGTATCTATTTTACCTTTATCGAAGAAACACATCTTCAAGCAGGATCTCAAAACATTTTGTATAATAGAACTACAATGAACATGAGCTTACAAGCAAAAGTCATAATATAACTACTCCACCTTTCAGATTTCATTTATTCTTCCAGGTTCTTCCAGTAGGGAGACGAGATGATGCTTACACATGTGAGTCTGATTTATTATACTTATGAGCATGGTCTCTAGTTGCATCTATTTATATATAAAAGTCTTATTTATCTTTCTTTATACCTGAGCATTACTGCATTGTATAAAAATACCACATCTTTTTTACCCTTCCTCGGTTGATGGGCATTTGGGTTACTTCAAAGGATTAGCTATGAGAAATAGTGCTACTGTAAACTGGATGCACATATAGTGCTGTGGTATGAAGTTTTCTGTTCTTCTGGAAAAATATCCAGGAAAGGAGTAGCTGGGTTGAATTGGACCTCTAAGTCTACATTTTTGAAGACTATCCACACTGATTTCCATAGTGGTTGTACCAGTCCATGCTCCCTGTAATGGCAGAGAAGGATTCCTTCTTGTCATAGCTTCTCTGGTATTTGTTATTACTTGATTTCCTGATGACACCTTCTTTGCTTTTCTTTCTTTCTTTTTTTTTGAATGATATGAGATCTCAGTGTTGTTTTAATTTGCATTTCTCAAGTGACCAATGATGTCGGCCATTATTTTTTCAAATGATTCTGGGCATCATTTTTCATATATTTATTTCTTCATGTGAGAAGTGCATATTTATCTCATATGCCTATTTTTTTGCTTGAGTCTTAGAAATTTGGAGTTTGATTCTTAAAAACTCTTGATATATTCTAGGGCTATACATCTCCTTTGTCAGAGAGACAGTTAGCTAATGTATTTTCCCAATTTGTGGATTTCTTCTTTACTCTGTTGGTGGTACCTTTTGACCTGAAGAAACTTGTTAAAGAGATGAGGTCCCAGTGTTGATTTCTTAAAGTATTTCCCATGCAGTTTGGTTTTTGTTCATGAAATTTCTGCCTACTCCTATGTCTTCAAGATTTCTGCCTACTTTCTCCTCCAATAGATTCAGTGTTTCTAGTTTAATATTTAAATATTTGTTCCAATTTGATACTCTACTGTTTTATGGGTCTGGATTAAGTAGGATTTGCCTTATCTTTTGCCCTTCATGTTCAGGTTCTGAGGTATACAGAAGACATGTCCAGTGTTTTGTTGGTTCCCACCAAATACAAATCCAAAGACAGATAAAATGTGAAAGGAGAGAATATCCTTTTTTCTATATATGCTAGGCACGTTGCTGGTGTTCTCATGACAAGACAGATTAATGAAGGAAAGCTCACAAGTTGACTAAAGCTATACTTCACACCACAGACTTTGTAAAGCAATGAAGGCACTCAAAGACTTGGTTCAATGTGTGTGTGTTTTATGCTTAGTTTAATTACAATAAAAAATCTGGTAAAATGTGATGGAACAAAGATATGAGCTAAACGTAATGGCCTGGAGGAAACTTAACAAAACCTGTTCACGATAACTGTTCTCTGTATTGCCTCACCTGTAGAGACAGGTCGCATTCCCTTCATGCTGGGATAGGAGGGCACCCCTCACTTGACGGTCTTCTGACCCATTTCAGTGAAAGGCAAGAACATCTCTATTCCCATGATGTTTCTCAAATTCTTTTAACTTAAAATACTCAATATGCCAAGTTGCTACATTCTGGCATAGCATGAACTGAACCCTTTGAAACCTAAAATAGACAACCGAGATATTTTGCTCCTAGAAATAACTGTCAGCTATATGGAGTTACTCCCAAATTTACCTGAGCTGATTTTACAAACACGACAGTAGGAAAAATGAGTTGATATCACCTTCACCCTCAGTAGATAACTAACTAATAACTAGATCAGAAATTGTTCAACAGGATGAAAAGCTAATTCCTTTGAAAACTAGTTAGAACTGAGTTTCTGAAACCTTGGCAAAGCATTCCCTTGTCTGTAGTGATTTCACAGTAACCTGGACTCATTCAGTATTTCTTCTCCAGTCTCAGGTATGGCAGCTGCCTATTTTCCTATGGGTGTATACACTTATTATCTACTTCCCTGGGAAAAGATAAACCACATAGGAGCAGGAACCCCAATTTGAAAATTTTAAGAATTTTCATAAGAAATATGCATCTTAGGGGATTTTTGAGAAACTGAGATAAATCATATGATTTGGGATTTCAAACCAGATTGTGTGTGTGTGTGTGTGTATGTGTGTGTGTGTGTGTATGTGTGCGCGTGTACACACGCTACGTGTATGTCCTTCCACTGCCAACGTCTTTATCTAACATATAATTGATGTTAATATGCCCTCCTTTAAGTAGAGAGGACTATGCTCCTTGGAGGACCTGTTTTTACATTAATTCTTTAAAAAAATTCTTATTGGGGCCTGGCGGGATGGCTCAGTGGTCTAAAGCGCCTGCTTGGGAAAGCTTGGGCAGCTTCAGGGACCGTGGTTGGATCCCCAGCACCACATGCTGCGCCAGCCCTGCCCTCAGGGCAGGCTGAGCCAGCCATAAAAATGAGTGAATAAACAAATAAAGGTTCTGAAACAAGAAAAAAATAAATAAATAAAAAAATAAAAACATTTTTATTATTTATTCTGCTTGAGTGCCTGGCCCCCATAGCGTTTCAACCCATTGGTTAGTGGTTGTCATACAATGAGCATCTTCACTACACCCTGAAAATGTCTAATGTCACTTATGCCTGCATTGTGCACAATGAGCCAGTTGAAATGCAAGCAATTTAGGCAAGTTTTATGGCTGTGGGTATCCAGTCCAGACTGCTTAGTTGTAAATAAATAAATTCCACACTTACCCTTTCTCAATCTTGTCAAAGAATCTATACTTCATTCTGCAAATAACCAATGTCATATATTGAGCTTATGTAAACTTAAGCTTTATTTCAAGTGACATGATTTTCTTGGGCATGGGGGCACATGCCTATGATCCCAGCATTTGGGAGGCTCAGGCAGAAGGATCACTGTGAGGTCCAAGCCAGCCTGGTAGTAAGTTCAGGATCAGCCTAGGTTACAAAATGAGACCCAATCTATTTTTTACGGCCGGCTCAGCCCGCCCTGAGGGCAGGGCTGGCGCAGCATGTGGTGCGGGGGATGGAACTGCGGTCCCTGAAGCCGCCCAAGCTTCCCCAAGCAGGCGCTTTAGACCACTGAGCCACCCCGCCGGGCCCCTACTTATAAATATTTTGAAACATGCTAGTTTCTAAAAACCTCCCACTAAATTGGAAATAAATGGAAAAATAATACTTCATAAAACTATGTAATGAAATGGCAAATAAAAGTCCAGTTCAATAGCCCAAATAATTTTGTTGTATTTTTATCAAACACTATATAAATTTTTGTAATCACAACTTTTATTTACATTGCTATTGCAAAAATTATGAGTCATGTTTGTATACTGTAATAAATTCTTAAGCATGCAAATGTGTCACACATAGCATGTAGCATGAATAGCTTAATATCTTTTTTTTTTTTTTTTTTTTTTTTTTTTTTTTTTT
>PVJA010014209.1:0-47944 GCA_004027025.1 Myocastor coypus
AGGTTACCAAAACGACTGAAACAATTGAAACAGGTAGTACCGCTGCTCAGCTCTCGCAGGTGGGCTCCACTCTCCAGGCATCTCCCACCTGCTCTGACGCCCACGGTCGCCTCGTGCCAGCCTCACCCCTGGGTGTCTCCTCTCTCCTTCACTCTCACACAGGTCTCTTCCCTCATTCAGGGCAGAGCCATCTGTGCCCCGGGCCTCTGGCTTCCCAGCCTGTCCTCCTGCCCCCATTCCCTACCTCGTCTTCTGAGACAAACCGTGCTGTCTCCCCTAAACATCCCCTCAGAGGCTCCCCACTGCCTCCAGGGTAAGGACAAACTCCTGAACCAGCTCTCAGCAGGGTCCCCGGCCTCTTCCCCTTCTCATTGCCCCATGCTCTCTCCCAGGCTGCCTCCCTATTCTCTGCATCCCACATGCATTCCCTAGCGCAGCGCCAGTCTCAGCACAGGTTGTGATGCTTGTCAGTTTCCTAGGTGAGAGGAGGTCTAAGGACAGGGATCACGCTGTCTTGTTAAAGGACTGGCATGCTTTGTTTATGGGATGTCTTGAGAACGTACAGGCCTGGTTGGCACAGAGAAGCACTTCAGGAAGGATCATAAATCAGTCAGTTAAATAAAGGTCCACCTACCTGGACCAAATGCCTGATGTTCTATATAGACATTTCCTATGTCTCTGCTTAATTCACTACTATTCTTCCAATGCAAACAGAAAAAAATGACTAAAAAAAGCTATGATAGGAGTCACAGGGTTAGGGAGATAGCTCTGTAGACTAAGTGTCTGCTTAGGCAAGCTCATGAACCAGGATTTGATCCCAGTACCATAGGCCACACTAGCCCATCCCTGGGCTCACTGAGCTGGCCACCAAGGCCAAACCTGTAAATCCAGCACTAAGGAGGCTGAAAACAGGAGGATCGCTAGGAGTATAAGCTGCATAATGAAATCCTATACCAAATATATATAAAAAAAAAAGGATATGTGAAAAAAATTCCAGTGGATACACAGGATGTATCTTCTGCCAAACAACAAAATATTTGTTTATTTCATTCATCTATTTTTTTTAATCCTATATAACTTATTTCTTCAGACAAGAATAACAAAATTCTGTGTAGATGCTTTGTATGGCAGAGAAGAAAATGAAAAAGAGGATTTAAATAGATAATTTTAAGAACTAAAGAACAAATGATCTCTGCCTGGTAGGTATTGGATACAGTATATCTCAAGATGGTGAGAAAGCTAAATTGTTTGTTTAAATAAATTATACAGTAAAACCTTGTACTGTAGAAGTGAAATCTTACCAGAATATATCTTCTAACACATCTAGAGGTAAAGGATGAGGATTAAACACAATAAAGAGTCTTTCTTTCACAGGAGTTTCTGGATCAGCTTTTTTTTTGCAAGATGGAAGTATAACATCTGTCTGGATCTGAGGCAACTGGGATCCAGAACTTCCTCCGAATTGCTGCTGAAGAGTGAGGTACCATGGAAGAAAAACAGAATCCATATCTCAGGGTGTTTTGTGCCATAGCTACTGTTACAGCTGGTGTACAGGTGTCCTCCTCAAAGCCTCATGCAGTCATAGGGCGGCTTCTGGAGTTTGTGATTGATTATTGTGGGTATGGACGCTGCACCTGCCCTGGGGCAGGTAATTTGTACTACAGTGTAAGGAGGAGAGAGAGGCTAGCTAGCTGCCCACCTGCTACCCCACCCTTTGCTCTCTGCTAGCACCATGAAAGGTTGCTCTCTGCCACATGCCGTACTGCCTTAGAGCCGGATGAGTATGGACTGAAAGCTCCAATAACTATGAGCTAAGTGAACCTTTTCTTCCTTCATTCAGAGTGGTGGGTATTTGTCCCACTAATGAGAGAAGAGTAACTGAGACAGCTACAGGCAGGTACAGCGTGGCACCTATGTGTTCCTCCAATACCACTCGGAAGATTTTCTTTTTTGTAGGGAATAAACAAATGCATATTTATCTTTGATTCTCCTGGCTGCATGTCAGAGGGGGTGAAATCCTTCCCTACTTACCAGAAACTGCTGCTGGCTTGGGTTATTCCACACCACTGAGGCAAGCTGCGCAGCCACCATCTGTGTGGCCATTTTTCTAAGGAGACTGGAGACAAAAACTGATCATGTACAGGGCGCTGGGAATACTCAGTGCTAACAGTAACTTGTGTTGTGTGACTTTCTATTTTCAAATCATAACCACACTGCCAGAATGGTACTTACTCTGTTGCATTACTTCCGTCATCAATGAAGGAAACACCTATCCGATTCCCAGGAGGGTACTGAAATCCATGTAACTTGTACTTTGCATAAATAGCTGATGCTACATTGAAATACTGAACCACTCCATGACCTAAAATAGAGAATATATGACATGAAAAAGAAACACAAAAGCAGATTATAATGTATCTGAAAGGTGAAATTGTTCAATTCACACAACTACTAATCCAGAATCAAGTTTCAGATAATTCAGCTTGTCATACATGTGTGGCTCAGCAGCATTCCTAGAAAATAAGGCCTAAGTCACATTTTGGAAAAAATATGAGTATGCTATTTGTAAGAAAATGGAGTTTTAACATGTGTTCTGTATAATGATTTTAACTGTTCTATACTGGCTTTTCTTATATATTAAAATAACTACAAATCTACATTTTTAGCTTTTGAAACTTATTTGAAATTTTAAACTTTCTGTGCACCATACTGGGTAGGAAATGAAATGAGAAGTGTTATAAGGAAGGAATATATCTGCACTAGGTGCAGCTGTGGAGAGAAAACATGTATGAAAAACAGAAGGTAAGGAGCAGAAGGTCTCAGAACAAAAGTCACCTAGTTCACATTCCTTGGGGAAGGTTTCAGCTAAAGGGACAGATTTCAGTGCAAAAAGCTGATACTGAAGGGAAAAACAACTTTGTACTGCACAGCCCAGGAGCCTGTGACACAAGAAAAAGGTTTTTAGATATATTTATGATACCATATACCTTGGGGAAACACCTGAAATTTCATCTTTCTTTCTAAATTCAAGCATCTAATATTTTATGAAATTAAAACACAGGAATCAAACGATCATTTAAACCTAACTGAACATCCTGGAACATCACTATTCTAGTAACACACTCATCAGACATACTTAATCATATAAGAGGTACAGTAAATACATTTCAATATACTAGCTGAATGGCAACTGGATGGGGGGAATAAAACAGAATTATACATAATGTAACAACAGATATGCCAGGAAATTAAACATGTGGGTCTTGGAGCCTCAGAGAAGGACAGAGTATAGTTAGACTAAGGCTGGAGACAGCACACAGGAGTCTCAGAAGAAGCTGCACTAGAAAAGCTGGCCGGGCAACAATGGGATGTGGGGTGCCCCTCTGAAGGGCGAGGTGCTTCAGGGTCACGAGCCTCAGCCAAGACTCACTTCCCTACTTCCCCTCAACACTCACGACCATCTAAAGGACTCCATCAGGAGCACCTATGGTCCTGGAGGAATGCCAAGTATGATGCCTTCATATCGTCCTTTATTTCTAGCTCTCCAACAAATAAGCAAAATAGCCTGGCATTAATCAAAAGATCACAAACACAAATCCTGCATGAGGTATCTCTTTTTGCTACTTGAAAGAAAGAATGCTTTATTTTGCACTAGTTGAAAAATATATATCTCTATATATCTATTTGTATTTTTAAATGAATAACTTTGTACAAAGGAGATACATTCCCAGGGGGGTTTGTTCATTAAGATACCAACAGATTTTAAAATCTGAAATAGAAAGGAAACATAAAACTTCTGACACAGTATCTTACATCAAAAAACACATTGGAGACCTCTTATCAAAATGTAATATATTTAAAACAACATAAAAAACATTTTACCATAATTTGAATAGGGATCCCGTTGAACTTCACAGTACTCTAGTCCTGGTACTATATCAAAAATACTGAAGAGCTGCTCCTCAGTGAAAGGGACTCTTGACACAACTGACAGGCGTTTGGAGATAGCTTCTTGGCCTCTGCTATCATTCTTGTCAAAATTTGGAAATTCCGATTGTTGATCTCCAACAATATTTAAAAAAAATAAGGAAAATCTTAAGCTTTGATATTCAAAAAGTTACGTAACACTTTATGCTCTAGAAAATAAAAGTCCATTACAGTGAACAATGGCACTACATTTTGTATCATCCTTTTAGCCACCAATAGGACTAGAAGGGACCAATGAGAAGCAAGCACACACCTCTCCCCATTAGAGAAACACAAAGTCTGATTGCATAGGAGAAAGTTCAGTATGTAAAACTAGAAAACATACCACAGAGTTTTATGGCAAATAACATCTACAGACCTAGTCCTCCTCACTCACTTTCCCCTTCCTCAAGCTTCTACTTTTGTCATTCTTTTCTGTACACCTAACCTTAAACCAGCCACAGCTGAGACAAAATATTAGGACTCATACTGAAGGGATATCTGCGCATATTTTCTGTACTTTTTGATTACCTGGATAAATACGGATGCTCATTCAAAGAGCGGTGCTGACAGTTTAATTAGATAATTATCAAATAATCAGGGAAAACTAATGGGAAATAAGTGTTAAAGAATAAGGAACTTAAATTCTTGTGCTACTTTTTAGGGGAAAAGACTACCTTTATAAAGACCAAAAAAAAAAAAAGGACTACCTTTTAAGATTTTTATTCACAATGAGATTTATAGACTAATGATAACGAAATTGTTGAAGAACACTCAGAACTGATAAAACAGATCTAAGTAAAAGTAGTCTACTTACCAAATGGAAACATATTTACTCTAGGCTCATGGCCCAAAGCCTCCTGCCTCATATTACTGTAATAATCTTGTTCTGAGGATTCAGATGGTTTGTTTTTTGGTTCAGCCAAGATTGCTCTAAAACCTGAAAAAGAGAATCCATGAATATCAAGTTTCTTTGAAAATTTAATATACCTGTAACTACACATGGTAACTGGTCCCTGACTTCGCTTCACTGTCTAATGTACAAAGCTCTCTCCACCTGGCCATCTCCACAGACTCATTTCTTGGCTTTTTGGATGATGTGGCGAACCATGCATCCCGTAGCAAGAATCCCACCCTGTGGGTCAGTGCACATGAGGAAGCTGTAGCATACAACAGCATACAAAAGGTGGGGAGAGACACTCTCTGAATTAAAAAAAAATACTTATGCATGGGTGATATTTAAGCTTTCACAGCTTTCATATCATACAATGGTTCCAAAGATAAAACTGGCCAGTATGAATTCCTTCCATGGAAATCTACTCTCAATATTGTGTTAGTTCAACTGTTTTGTAAGCTTTGCTTATTATTACCAATTACTATTATTTGCAGTACGAGTTATATCTCCAGCCCTTTTTTTATTTTTTTATTTTCAGACAATGTCTTGGTAAATTGCCAAGTTACCTAAATTAAGCTGGCCTAAACTTGTGATTCTCCTGCCCCAGGGTCGTGGAGTGCAGGGATTATACAAATGCGCCACCACAGCCAGCTAAGCTTTGCTATGTTTTAAGCAAATTATAAGAGAATCCTAATGTGGATTAAGCTGGAACTCTGCCTAAATGCCCCATGTGGCTCCAGTGTATTTAGCTGACTCTGTCTCATGATCGCTCAGCAGGAGTTCTGAGCTTGGACAGTGGTTTCCCTGACATGAAGAGCCAGACAAGTGCATCCTTGGCTCCACACCTCTGCTCACCCTGACTGCTGCCGCCTCTCCCTCCCCACTCCACACCAGATGCAAGTCCCCACTGCTCAGAAGGTGTTTCCAGCTCACTCTGCACCTGCTGCTCAGCGCCACGCAGCTCTCCCACACGCCCTCGAATCCTTCTTGCACTGGCAAATACTAAGTCTACTCTAAACAAAAGAGATCTTGGCCGGGCGTGGTGGCGCACGCCTGTAATCCCAGCACTTGGGAGGCTGAGGCAGGAGGATCGGTGCGAGTTCGAGACCAGCCTGGGCTACAAAAGTGAGCTCAAGGCCAGCCTCAACTGCATACTGAGACCCTGTCTCAAAAAAAAAAAAGACAAAAAACAAACAAACAAACAAACAAAAAACAAAAGAGATCTTAAGAAATCTTTATTAATGCCTATCGTTATGCTATGTTTTGGCATGACAGGAAGACAAGAGATATTTATTTTTGAAGAGTATTTAAAAATTATTCTATTGTTCAGTATTTTTTTAATTATGTCTCACTTTCCAATGTGGATATAAAATCTTTAAATACCAGGATTGCCATAAACATTTGTAAAATGTTTAACGTATTAATAACTATAGCACAGGTACTCAGTGAAGGCTGGCTGAATGGGAAATTTATAAGGCTCTACAATGAAACTTTGGTGTGGACCTTCAGGGTATCTAAAAATTCCATTAACAATTCTTTCTTATAAGTATGAATTTTCATAATATCAACAAACAGCAATTTATTTCTAAAAGTGAATGCAGTTAGGAATATGACAATAGTTTCATAACATGTTTAAAATGCTTAGTCTTTATCATTTAAATTAGCTAAAGCAGAAGATTCAATTACCATGATTCTTAGCTAAAATTTAACTCTATAATTACTATGTAGGTCAGGAAACCTTACAAATCTTGTGCTTACTGAACATGTTTATTAGTATAGTGAACTCTACCTAAGAATTTACATTAAAAAGTGAATATAAGTGTTGAAAACTGAGAGTAAATCATATATACAAATAAATACACATATACATGTATTGAAATAGCCAAGGTATTCACTGTAATTGTTATGTTAATATAGTTGCTAGGATTTCTCTTCACAGCAGTGCTTCTATAAATGCTTAATCATTACTCCAAAATATTTTTATCTTTAAATTATGTATAAACATCCACTGTTAATACTACATTACTAGATATGTCAGCAAAACCCAGTATTATATTCAGTTATTTAGAATAGTTGGAATTTTAAAGAAAGTCATTAACGTTCTTACTTCGATCACAGTTTTCTATCGCTTGGGCAGCTTGTGATGGTTTTAAATATCGTACGTAGCCCAAACCTTTACTTTCTCCAGTGACTTTATTCTTAATAATGCTGCAATACTCGATATCTCCATACACCTATAAGAGTTAAAAGACACGATCTTAGGGGACTCAAACTTAGTAACTGAAGAGACTATTTCAGAACTAACCTTAAGTGTATGATTACTCATGCCTTGTGGCTACTTGGGTGGAGCGTCAACTTGACTGGCTTTGGGATCCACCTGGGGGATTAGGGGCTCACATTTCTTGGTGCCTCAGAGCACCAAGGAGGCATGGCCTTGGGAGTCTCTGTTCCCCTGCTCTGGTTCCCAGCTGCCATAAACAAAAAATCACTGTTCTACCATACCTTCCAGCTAGCATGCTTCTGCTTTGGAACCAGCCCAAATCAGTCTGAATCTCCACAAAATAAAAGTTTCATTAAACTTGACTTCTATAAGTTGCAGTAGCCATGTATTGTACTTAAGCTTTTGCTCCTTTATATCAGGTATTATGGTTAGTGATGGGAAAGCTGCCTAATACAGAAAACTGGTGTAAAAAGTAGGGTCATTGCTTAACTTGATCTGACCACATGGTTTAGAAGCCTTTGGAACTGTTTTAGGAGAAGAATTTGGTAAAGTTTAGAGATATGGGGTAGAGAAGTCACAGAATACTGTATATACGCCCTCATGGGTATCTCTGGTCCGAGTAGTGACTGGAATCTAGACAGTAAAGGCTAGGTTCAAGAGTTTTTGGGTGGGAAGGAAGACTCCATTGCCAGTTGTAGTATAGGTCATCAATGTTACACCCTGGCAAAAAGATTGTCCACATTTTGCCAGTGTCCTGAGACTGAGATTAATGGTAGAGGAAATGTCAATGTAGCTCAACATTAAGGCTGCAGCATGGGTACTGCTGACTGCTTTTAGCCAGACCTACAGTAAGAGCTGGAAGCAAACAGTAGAAGAGAAAAAGTTAAATTTTATCATAAAAGGAAACAAAGTAAAGTTGGGGCCAAAGGAGGTGTAGCTGCTGAAGGGATTACCAGCATTAAAAGAAACCGGAGTATTTTGTACAGGGAAAAGAAGATGCCTTATAGGATCTCAGGAATCACTATGAGCTCACTCATTATAGACCTAGGGGTGCAAACTACCAACACTTTATTTAAAGAGAAGCCCTGGAACCCTGCTCTAGAAGGACCTCCTAGAAAATTTGTTTTGTAAGACTTTCACACTATGCTCAGCCATCTAGCCTCTCAAGACTGCTGTAGCCAGGGTCTAAGAGGAGTGGCTACTGTTGCCACTGACATCAGAGCTTGGTAGCAACTCTCTAATACTGATTTTACTGGCACAAAGAATGAAGAATTGTGGGGTCAAATAGGCTTCCACCCAGATTTCAAAGGAAGACTTGGGAGGCCAGGCAAGGAGCCTCTGCAAGGGTATTGTATGAATCTGTAGAAATAAAGCTGAAGATATAGCAGTGAATCCACCAAGTGGAAGGTGCCAGGAATGTGGAATGTCTGCCAAGGAAAGCTGCAGATTATGCATAGAACCAGCCCAAGAGAGGCTGTGTGGGTTTCAACTGGCAACCCATAGGGATAGGGCTGTCCACGCCTACATGCCCACTGCTAGCTATGGCACTAAAAGGAATAATAATGTGTGCCCTGGTAGGACTGAGTCTTGATTTGGTCTTTTTTGTACGTCCTTCCTTTCTCCCTATTGGAATGGAAATGCTTTCCCAATGTCACCAAACAGTCAGAATTATGTAACTTGTTTTCATGGAGGTTCTCAATTTAAGAATTTGCCTTGAGTCTGAGAAGAGTTTGACCTTGACTTTTGAAAAATACTGAACAGTCAGGATTATGTAATTCATTATTTTCACAGAGATTCTCAATTTAAGAGTTTGCCTTGAGTCTCAGAAGAGAGTTTTGACATCAACTTTTGAAAAACAGAGGAACTGGTGACTTTGTGTGTGTGTGTGTGTGTGTGTGTGTGTGTGTGTGTGTGTTTAGGAAAGGGTCTACAGGGTGTTCAGGGTCTTCTACATTGGACTCGTAGTGATCCACCTGTTTATAGCCTCCCAAGAGCTGGGGTTACAGGTATGCACCACCATGCCCAGTCTATTTTTTTTTTTTTTTTTATGGCCCACTCAGCCTGCCCTAGGGGTGAGGCTGGCACAGCATGTGGTGTCGGGAATTGAACCGCAGTCCCTGCTGCCACCTAAGCTTTCCTAAGCAGGCACATTAGACCACTGAGCCATCCCACTGGCCCCAACCATACCCAGTCTTAATTGCTGTCTCAGCACACCCTGGCGGTGGGGCCAGGACTGGCACTGCAGGCCCAGGGATCAAACCCTGGCCCTTGCACCTGCTTTTACGTGCTTTAATCAACTGAACTATATAGCCAGTCCTGGAACTATTGTCTTTTAGGGAAGCAACTGTGATGGTTCTGTTTGTTCACAGTATAGTTGTATTAGTTTAGGCAGAATTATAAAGTTGCAGAAACAAAGATAGAAAAAAACAGTAACAAGTAATAGTACATATAGTACAGAATTTCAAAACAAGAAAAATTTAACAACAGTTGCATTACACATTTTCATCATCAAATCAGTATAGATCAACAGACATAGATATGTAAGACCGATCAAACAATTAAACATTAACAATTTCAATAAACATTATTTTTATTTGTAACTCTTCCAAGCACATTTTGTATTTTATTTGTTTCTGCTATTTTCACTCTTTAAAATAAAATTTAGAAAACAAAAATTCAAAAAAATTCATATCTACTTTATTGTATTTAAGGTTAAAAAAAGAACTATAAAGTTGCCAGTGTTTCTATTTAGAGATTAAGTATAGTTTTAAAATGTTGTCAAGGGGTGTGATGTGGTGGTTAAGACCTATGTGAACTAGATTACCTTTGGGATCCTCTGGGACATGAGTGGAGCATTCTAGGTGTCTCTGGGTGTGTTATGAAGGTATGGTCTGGCAGGGTGCGCGCGCGTACACACACACACACACACACACACACACACACACACACACACGCACGCGCATGCGCGCGTGTGTGTGTGTGTGTGTGTGTGTGTGTGTGTGTGTGTGTGTGTGTCTAGTCCCCTACCCTTTGCCTTCTGAGCCTGTTTCCTTGTTCAGGTTCCTAGCCACCATGAACTAAGTAGCTTTGCTTTACCACATCCTTCTACCACGATGTTTCTGTCTCAGAGCTAGCTGACCACAGACAAAATCCTCTTACAACAGGAGCCAAATTAAAGATCCTCTCCTCTAGGATGTAGGTATTATGCATTTTTTAGTTATGGGAAAGCTGACTAATACATACATGTTTCTTACTTGCAATGAAAGAAAGGCTTCCAGGATACAAGTATATATATATATATATATATATATATATATATATATATATATAGTGAAGGAAGCTGAGCTTTACAGAAATCAAATAATTTGCATAGGTCACAGAGGAGGTAATTCACAGAGAGAACAGATTTGCATATGGTCTGGGTAGCTTCAAGTTCTCAGCTGCAGTCAGAAGCAGAGGCTCTGGAATTGGGCTTTCTAGATTGAGACCTGGTCATACTAAACAGTCAACAGACATTAGCTGTAACTATTTAACTGACTTCTAGCAGGAGCACAAGCGAGCTGTACTCTTTTGGTAGAGAGCAAGTTAAAGTATACCTCCAACCACTTAAAATACAAAGCATCCATTTGAAAAATATGTACTAATGCTTATTTGTAATGTTGGAAGATATCTGGATGGAAATTCTTGGTATGGTTTATTTTAATAAATTCTTTTATACTCAATAAGTAACTTAATTACTGTACATTAAAGTCTTATTGTTACTCAAAAAAGAATGAAAAGTTACAAATATAGAAAGAAAACATTTTTTCTATGGTAAGTATGGAACATACATTTCTGACATGTTATATTTGAGGTATTTTATTCAAATCTCACTGGGGGGTAAAATAGGGAAGTTTGACAGTCACTTTTTTTCTGCTTATTTCTTATCTTTCTTGCTTCTAGCCTACCTGATCCATAGCACCAGAAGCATAAATAGAAAAAAATTAAAAAAGTACAACTGGAAAAAACAACTTAAAACACTTTTAAACTAATTTTTGTAATTTACCACTGCATATAAGAATCAATGGCTAGAAACGTGCAAGAGTATCTTCTAATTTCATTTACTATTATCTGTGTTCAAAAGTATAGTTGTTCCTTTCAATACATCTCCTTCATAGGCCCAATTTTAGGACTTATCAAATGATGAACTTTTCTAAAGGAGACCGCCACAAAAGCTTTTCTCTGGGTCAATTGTCAACATGCAATAGGCTCATAATTAACATTAGATAATACTGGCTCACATAATCAGGCCTGGCTGACTCATCTTTATATAAAGTAACAGGTAAGGGGTGGAAGTGATAAGGAAATGCTTAGAAATTTTAAAGATTAAAAAGCAGGATCCAGACTCTCTTTAAATCTTAGCTCTACTAGCACCTAATTATATGATTCTTACTTCAAACTCACCAAGCTTTCCATTTCCTATCTTTTCATGATACCGTTTGACAGGGGGCCACCCCAGGACTATTTCCAATTTCTAGTAACTATACAACAGCCTTTAAGAATGGAGTCACCAAAAATGCTAGGTGATTAGAAAACACAAATACCTTAAATTTTTCCCGTAGGTCTTCTTCTGTGTAGGACTTTGGTATCATAACAAAGATTCTTGTAAGTTCTTCATCTTCAACATCTCGGTGACTTCCAGATGATCTGGACTGAGCAATGAATACCTAAGAAACATACAAAGCCCTCAAATAATGTCAACTATTTTCCTGCTCCCTAAAGATTCTTAATAATTATATGTATGGAATTTAAATTAGCTTAAAATGTGAAGTGAAAAGTCTTATGTCTAATTATGAATTTATCTTCCTCTGTGTATGTGTGTGTATCTTCTGAGACAGGGTTTGATAAGTTGCCCCAGATGCCCTTGATCTTGTCCTTCATCCTACCTGAGCCTTCTCATTACAGATGAGCACCATGTGGCTGAATGACCCTCATTGTTTTCTCTTTAGTAATGTCAGTTGTGTTTCACATGTTTTTAAGTTCTTATTGCGTGCATACAAATGAGATTTATTAGATAGTTTTCAACGGATGCTCATTCTTTTTTTTTTTTTTTTTGTCTTTTTGAGACAGGGTCTCACTATGCAGTTGAGGCTGGCCTTGAGCTCACTTTTGTAGCCCAGGCTGGTCTCAAACTCGCACCAATCCTCCTGCCTCAGCCTCCCGAGTGCTGGGATTACAGGCGTGAGCCACCACGCCCGGCTCGGATGCTCATTCTTATGAAAGCACCCTATCTGTTAAAATTCCTTATGTGGAAGTCCACTTTTCTAACAGCATGTCAACTTTCATATGGCTTTATACATTCAGTACCTTTGTATGTAAAGCATGTCTCTTGCAGTTATTTCATAGGGTCCTGTTTTTTTGTTTTAAGCCGATCTTATAATCTGTTCCATTTAATTACTATTTATTTCATTTGTAATTAATGTATTGATACAGCTGGGCTTAAGTACAAATGTTTTTTTACTAGTAATTTTTAGAGACAGCTATTACAACCATATTGATTCATCTCAGTAACTATCCAAATAACTATCCAAATAACTTCATAACTTCAGCAGGAAAAGGCACGGGGTGATTTTTCTAATCTTGGCAATTTACTTTTAGTGAAACACTGTGATACTAGAACACTCCAAATTTAATTTGCTTGGTAGGATTGCTTTTATTTAATTTCTCAATTTTTCTTGGCTTTGTACTAATTGCCAGGGGAATGTTAAAATCTTGAAGACTGTAAACTTGTTTATTCATCTACAAGTATAGTAAGTTTAAAGGCTAGGCTTTTATTACCCGAATATAACACACTTGATTACGTCACCTTCCACACTAGACCACAGAGGACTTGTATGTACATGAACACACTGCTTTTAAAGGGTGGCAGTACATGTTAACAAATTAGGATGCAGTAACCCAAAAGGATGCCGGACTTTAAAAGTCATGTGGGATATCAGATGGGGTTTGTTGGCACATGGCTGAAATCCCAGCACTTGGGAGGTTGAGGCAGGAGGATCGCTGTGAGTCCAGGTCACACTGGGCTAGATACTGAGTCCAAGGCCAGTCTGGATTATCTAGTAAGACCCTGCCTCCGAAAAACAAAAACCAGTCAAACAAAAACGTCACGAGGGATTTTGTAAGTGTTGAAAAAAGAGAATATTAAAACCATAAGGAAATGTCATTATTTTTGCGAGAAAATAACCTGTCAGAGGTGGACACATATCCCTAGTTTACCCTCATTTCTCCTTCAACAGTCTGTACTATATGCCAAGCACTGGAGTGTACTGAGAAACACAGAAACGGACCAGTAGAAATTTACTCTATTAGATGCAACAGCATAATGAATGATAAGCAGGACAACATAAGAGGAAAGCTCTAAGAATATGTATAGGAAAACAGAAGCCTCAAGTAAAGGTGCTGTCAGATCACCAACTTCCAAACTTGAGAGGACCGAAATGGCTAAAATCTTGATCAAAGATGTCAGTGTAGAACATAAGAATAAGTTACCAACATAAGATTTTTTTTTTTCCTCACATAATTTTATCCTCCTGGGCAATACATTTTCATAAAGGTATAGGGCTGGGAATTTAATTTCTCTTATAAAGAAGTGGGTTTTCAATTTGGAGCATTTTCCAGTTACCTACGTGGGCTATGAAGTCCTGTTACACTAAAAAGCATAAAAACCCATTCCATCAAGGTCATAGCTGGAAAGAGACAAAAACCACCAGCTTAGAGAGCAGGACTTGGCAAACTACAACTCTGTTTTTGGTATAATCTATAAAAATTAATTTTACATTTTTAAAGGGTTGCTGGGAGTAATCAAAACAAGATATGACAGAGTCTGTTGTCCCTCAAGTATAAAATATTCACTACGGGATCCTTTATTGAAAATATCTGTCAATCTCTGATCTAGTATACACTGGGCTTTACAAATAATTTTGTTGATGCCCTGTTTGAGTCATTTCAGATAATTGGGGACTTGATTCTAAATTCATCTTTCTTCTTTAATTGATTTTTTTAAAATTTTTTTTTCTTGTTTCAGAATTTTCGTTTGTTTGTTTATTTATTTATTTTTATGGCCGGCTCTGCCTGCCCTGAGGGCAGGGCTGGCGCAGCATGTGGTGCCGGGGATCGAACCGCAGTCCCTGCAGCTGCCCAAGCTCTCCTAAGCAGGCGCTTTAGACCACGGAGCCATCCTGCCAGGCCCCTCATCTTTCTTCTTTTATCTCTATCAGTAATACGTTATGTACGTATCTTGAAGCTCTACTGTTGGCCGCACCCACACATGGGATTGCCAAGTTTTTGTTACTCTCTACTGGGTTGTGGTATATTAATCTGGTTCTTTCTCTTTTGCCCATGGAAGCACAGGCAGGACTTCCAGAGGCTGAAATTGCCTCCTTCATTTACAAACCTTGATCAATAGTCTCCTTGATTTTTGGTAAATGGGAGGGAGGCAGGCAGGAAGGAAAGGGAGGGTGAATTGGAGGAAATTGAGGGTAAAGAAAACTTTTTACAGAAATTTTCAACATAAGCAGCAAGTACTTCTACACTGTATGTGAAGGGTACAATTTAAATTTAATCTCTAGCTTGATTCTCAGGATTGGGCCTTTATTTCATCCAAGAGCTACTAAAGTGGTTATTTGCAATCCACTACTGCAGAAAAATCTTGGCTACTACAGAGACAAACGGATAGCAGCTTCCCTTGTGCCAGGCATTGTGCTAAAAGGATAGACCATGAGAAATAACCCTGAGAATGATCCTTCCTGCACGTGTCTTTATCTTAATTTAACATAAAACTAAGTATAGAAATTTAATATAAATACCACTCGAGTAGGCAAAGGAACTTTTAATACAAAACTTACACTATCATTGCAATGATTTGGCGCCTCTTGGGGGTAGTTATTCTGCCCTGCTTGCAAAGAACAGTAGCAGTAACTAACATAGGGTCGATGAACAAGCACATGCCACTCATATTTACTGCTTAGAGCTTAAAGATTTTTTTTTTTTTTTAATTACAATGGGTGTGTACAGAGACAGACACAGAGTCCCTCACCGCAGGAGGGGTGGGCGAGATGTGGAACTCAGGAATTGCTAGGAACGACGGGGTGTCACGGACCGCGCTGCACCAGCCCGTGCCGGAGAGGACGCGAACCCCGCCCCGCAGGAGCGCAGCCGGCCAGCTGCGAGCCGCATCCGCCCCGCTCCGCGCCGCTCCGCCCGCCCCGCCCGCCCCGCGCCCCGCGCCCGCACCTTGATGGGCTTGGTGTTGTTGGGCTCCAGGCACTGCCCGTGCATCTCCTCCATGGCCCTGCAGGCCTGCGAGCTGCGCGCGAACTTGATGAAGGCGATGCCCTTAGACTCCTTGGTGTGCTTGTCCCGCACCACCCAGATGTCCTGGATGTCGCCGAAGCGGGAGAAGCGCTCCCGCAGCACCGTCTCGGGCGTGTACTTGCTGATGACCAGGAAGATGCGGCTGTTGGGCGGCTCGTCCAGGCTGTCCACTCCCGGGCGGAAGCCGCTGACGCCGCCGCCCGCAGAGCTGCCGGCCTCTTCCATCGTGCGGCACCTCGGTGCGAGCGCCGGGACCTGCCCCTCGCCACCCGCGCGGCCCTGGCAGCCTCGGCCTCGGTCTCCGCCTACTCGCCGGTTCGCTGCTCCGTTTCCGGGAAGCCATAGAGTCAGGCAACGGGCGCAGTCCCACCCCAGGAGTGCTGGCTTCCGGGAACAGCCTGCATCGCCCCCTGGCGTAGTGGGGGACCCTTCCTGAGATTGGCTCGGCCTGCTGAAGACCATCAGCTTGTACCACACTTGTTCCCTGGGGTCAGAGCAGCCGGGCTGAAAACAAGGCTTTCCAAGTGATGGCTTTGCCTCGCTGTGATGCCAAGCCTAGGGATTCTTCCCCAAATTTTGCAATAGCACTTGTGAAATATAGCAGTTGCACAAGTACCGGTACAATAGGGTTTGAACAGGGGACTGTACTGGAAGAAGGTCTCCATCCAACTTCCATAAGGTAAATCAGAGTTCAATAAGGAGGTTTATAACCAGGATCAGGGGGAGAGTCAGTGGATGGACGACTACACAACATCAGGGCCAAGAAGGATTCGTTCTTTCTTCTTTCTTTCTTTCTTTCTTTCTTTCTTTTTCTTCCTCCTCTTCCTCTTCTTCTTTTGGGACTGAGGATCAAACTCAGGACCTTGCACTTGCCAGGCAGATACATGACCCTGTGTTACCTCTCCATCCTCTAAGAAGGATTCTTGCTAGGCTTGCTTGACTCGGAGTAATAAAATGTTAGTGGGGATCAGAATACAAAAAACGAGGACTGTCATTTAGCTGAGTTAGCAGGACTGCTGCTCAAACTGGATTCTACAAGAACCAAGAGTCCAAGATTGGACTTAGTCAACAGTTTACTATGTGTTGGGCTCTATGCAAGGGAGAAAGTGTTAAAATAGTGTCCTGTCACTAATAGGGCTCTGTAGCTAATAGTATAGCCTTCTATAATTAGGATCATATGGAGCTGCTTAGTTTAGGGATCAAATGAAATATTATGTACAGTGGTACGAAAGAAATTAATTTAATTGTTCCATCCCACTATGACTCCCCCCCTCCACACACACACACACACATTGTGTAGTTGGTTGGTGGTAACTGAGATGCAACAATTCTGGGTGGTTATCCTGGAGTTAGCAATAATGAGACTGTCATCATTTCTGTGTGCCATAGCTGTGTCATGAAGGTGTTGTTTATTGCAGAACTTAGTAAGTCTAGGAAGCACCTTGTTTGAATTTTTTGGTTTCTTATCTAATGGAGATAAAGGGACAGAAATAACACCGTGGTAATTTCATTGATGCGACTTCCTGCAGTTTCTCCGCAATACTATTTCCACACCAGTGCCATCTAGTGGAAAACTTATACTGTTCTTATGCTGCTCTGACTAAGCTATCCATTTTCTTGTAAAATAAGACTACTGATGTGTGTCCTGAAAGTTTTAGGCTGCAATTCAGGGAAATTAGTTTTTCTCAAAGAGAAAGCAGGGGAGGGGAGAATGCAAGGAAAGCAAAGTTTCTTCATAAGCAAACCATGAAATCTCACATATTCAAGAAAAATAAGAAATTTAAATTGTGATAGCTCAGTGGAGGAGTTTACTTAAGTAAGCACAGGGGTCAGAGTTTGATTCCTGGCATCGTATGCTGTGCTGGCTCTGCCCCTGGAAGGGGTGATGGAGTCCGGGTGTGGTGGTGCACGCCTTCAATCCCAGCACTAGGGAGGCAGAAATCAGGAGTATCACTACAACTCTGAGCTTTGCAGAGAGACCCTGCACAAAAAAAAAAAAACCCTAGGAAAAAAAAAAAAGAAATTTAGTTATAAAATACTAATATGCAATATGCATATGTTCTTCATAGTACTTATTTATTTTCAGCAGGTATTTGAGATATAATTCCCCAGTCGTACACTAAACTTTTTTTTTTTTTTTGAGACAGGGTCTCGCTATGCAGTTGAGGCTGGCCTTGAGCTCACTTTTGTAGCCCAGGCTGGTCTTGAACTCGCACCAATCCTCCTGCCTCAGCCTCCCGAGTGCTGGGATTACAGGCGTGAGCCACCACGCCCGGCATACACTAAACTTTTTGAAGTGTTTTATCAGGTGCTTTAGGAATGTCCCCAGAGTTTTGCAAGTTCATTACAGTCAACTTTAGAGTATGTCATCACTCAGTAATGACTGAATTGTCTTATTTGAACATGCATTACACAGATGGAAAATATTTGATATACCTGAGGGGCTAAGGCCGAAAAGAGTGACTATTAGAATTAGTCAAGAGAAAACATGTGTTGGGCATTAGCAGATTAAATTTTTTCAAGGCTTTAAAATATGTATTGTAGCCAGGCTTGGTGGTGTACTCTTGTAATTCCAGCACTGCAGGAAACTGAGGCAAGAAGATCTTAGAGGCAGTTTTGTAGCAAAACCCTCTCTCACAGCAAGAAAAAGTAAAAGCTGGGAGGTAGCTCATGACTCAACTCCCAGGACTGGAGAAAAATCTAACACAATTGTTACAATGATAAACAGATTCATTACATATAAAGTTGGAGCTTCTCTGACATGTTTTCTTCTTCAAATCTTATGTGGTTTTTTTTTTACATGAAAGCCAAGAACTTATGGATGTAGTTCAGTGGCAGACCACTTTCCTAATACTTATGAGACCCTGGCATCAATTCTCTACCTCTACAGAAGGATAGTATAACTGATTTTTTTGAAATGCAGAGAGAAAAGGGCAATTTTCTGTTAGTGCCTTCTAAATTCTCTAAATGTGAGTGAAATGATGTTTGCTTGCTTAGTAATACTAATCTTCATGTATTACCTTTAACTAAAGTGCTTTGCTCCTTTAGAAAATTTACCAGTGGATTTGACCATTGTTGCTTGTTGGTGATCAATCAGTAACTTAGCTTATTTTAAATGAATGTGGTCTAGAGCTTCAGTTTGTTCCATCTATCAGGTATTGGCTGTTAGTAATATGCGTAAGTGCTTAGCTTGGCACGTTATAGGTCATCAAGAAATTGGAAATTGTTTCTTGAATTTGCATAACTGTGTGAGATTGAGAATAACATTTTGCCTCTAATTTTCTTTCTTTCTTTCTTTCTTTCTTTCTTTCTTTCTTTCTTTCTCTCTTTTTTTTTTTTTTCAGTAGGCTGGGTCCTTGTGATTCAAACTGATGGCATAAATCTTTTCATTGTGTAGCCGGAGGGGCAGAACACATGGGAATTGCTTAGAGTAGCTCCATCCAAACACCTGGTGATTCTGAGTACACTAAATAACTCTAAATTAATTATGATTAAAAATAATGCAAAGTCAGTTCCAAGTGGTCTCATTTATGACACTCAAGATCTATTAGCAATTTAAGAAGATGCCCACATAGAATATTTCCATCACAGCAGAAAGGCCTATGGACAGCACCACTCTCGAGAACTAGAATATGGGATAAACCTCCTACTCATTTAAACCACAAGCTTTTCACTATTGCAGTTCCAAATACCTTAGCTGGTGAAACTGTTTTAGAAAATAATTTAATATTTTTATATCTCTGTCATAATCTTATCACACACCTCTCACTCAGGTAGTTATGTAACCACAAGTTCCTGTTCCTCTGTGTGTTTCTTTTGTTTTTCTTTGGCAGTACTGGAGATAATTTTAAAATGTATTTAGTACAGGGTCTACCAGGTCTCACCATGTAGATCTGACTCGTAGAGATTCTCCTGTTTTCAGCCTCCTAAGAGGTGGGATTATAGGCGTGTGCCACCGTGCTCAGTCTCAATTACCTCCTAACCTACCCTGCGGGCAGAGCTGGTTGCAGTACCCTGGGGATAGAACCTGGATCCCTCCTCCATCTGCCTAAACGGGTATTTCACTTTGCTGAGCCATACGGCCAGCCCCTGGTACTGGAGAGGCAGGCAAGCACCGCATCACTAATCTAGAGACCAGGCCTTTCTACATCACTGGATGGCTCAGGTTGCCATCCTCCTGCCTCAGCCTCCCAGAGTTCTGGCATGACACATGTGACACAGTGCCCAGCTCTGTTCCACTTTGGGTACCTTCAGACTTTGCTGCCTAAGCAGGTGCTTTCGTCTCCTAAGCTACCTCGACACCCCTTGTCGCATTCTTGAAACATGGCCTTACTACTTCAAGAAAGCCATTCTCCATACCAAATATATATATAACTCTCTGCTTAGATAAAGGCAGAACACAGAAAAAAGACAGGCTCTAGACCTTAGGGTCGCAAGGCCCCACATCTTGCTACAGAAGACTCAGCCAGGGGCAGCTGCACAGTGGGCCCCTAGGCTCTTGGCTCCAGGCTCTGTGAGCACTGGGATCTTGAAGGATGTGGAGACCGATCAGAAGCTCGGTGGATGCCACGGTTCAGCTCTGCCTCCCACCCTGAAGCACATGATTGGTGGAGCTTGAGGCGGTGGAGTCCCAGCCACGAGGCCGTCAGCTGCCACCCTAGGGTGCAGGTGCTAGGCTGGTAGCAGCCCGAGGGAGGCGGAGGACAGCACTGCTGGCCCTGTGGCAGGCATGGGCCTGACCGGGGAGCGTGGGGGTAGGGATGGGGGACAGCCTGGCTCTGAGCGCTCACCGGGGCCCATGTCAGGTGGGCCTGAGTTTGCTTAGAAGGCAGCGTCCCCCTCTAGGGGCTGTCGGAGGCTCCTCTGCCCTGCAGCCAGTATCGTAATTATTGGAATTAAGGCCGCTGTGGTCATCAGCACGTTGGTGAGGTCCCCTGCATCCTCCCAGATGGTGCTGTTTTCTGAGACGAACTTTCTGCTGTCGCTTGGCAGCTTCAACCCAGAAGAGCCCAGGCTGAGTGGTTTGGAAAGCTGGACTTCTGTTCTGGCTCAGGGGCTTTGTCTCAGTTGCTGAGAATTCAGGATTCACAATACTGCATGATTTACTCAGGGTCTCTTCCCTGTGTTTGTATAAATTGCTGCTCTTGTAAATGCAGCATGCTGAGGGCCCTTGTCTCAGGCTGTTTGGGGGATTAATCTTTAAAGTATTTTAGTGTACTTCCTCCAGCACGTCAGCTTCGTGGGCTTTGGAAATCTCGAAAACTTTCCTAATGTCTTCAATATTCCGACCACACTCCTCTTTTTAACGCAGTTAGACCTGGCCGCGGCGGCATTAAACGCTATTTTACTTCGTCCTTCTTGAACCCTCTTCCTTACTTGGGAAGACATTTTCTGCATCTGAAATGTGTCAGTTACTGTCTTTAAAAAGGGTCGCCTAAGTCACTCTGAAAAGCAAATTGTTCAATTTCTAGGGCTAGAAAAACCTTTACAGTAGTCTCGCCTCACCATTCAGCAACTTGCATTCTTAAAGTCATTCCATCTTTCCCTCATCTGCCTCATCTCCCTCATACATGCGCATACAGATAGGAATACCAACTCTGTCACAAGGAAGTTGTGACGATTACGTGAGTTAATATTTATAGGGCTTAGAATATGTCTGATGCACGGTGAACGCTTAACAGGTTGAGTTTGCTATTCTGGAATTACCTCAGTGTTGGGTGAGCAGTCATTCTCACTCCAGTTGTCATTTCTTTGCTTTTTTTTAGTGAGACATTCCTTCTGGAATACTATCTACTGGGAGGTAGTGTATAAATTTTGTCATTTATAGGACAAAATGTTTGCCCTTGGTTTCTTACCCCTTCCCTTGCTGCCATTGCTGCAGCTCTCTGTTTTAATGAACTTGCAGAGGGTGATAGGCATTTCACCAGCATCAGTCTTCTGTGATTAAAGATGGCAGCAGTAGTGGTTATAATGGTAACTAATACTGGTTATTTGCATAACGATAATATAACTCCTTTTTGGAAATGACTCTTCTGGTGAAATGCAGAGCTTATAAGTTGTTTCTCAATTTGCCAGTAATGTTTGATTGGTAAACAAAATCTGTTTTTCTGCCTCATACAAAAAAGAAAAAAATAAAGGCCAGCGAGATGGCTCAGTGGTCTAAAGTGCCTACCAAGGAAGGTTAAGGCAAGCACTGGGACCGCTCCTCGATCCCTGGCACCACGTGCTGCACCACCCCACCCCAGGGCGGGTTGAGCTGGCCATAACACAAATAAATGAGATTTAAGAAAAATAAAATGAAATCTTTAAAAAAAAGAAAAAAAGTAAACGTAGCTGGGCATGGTGGCTCACGCCTGTAATCCCAGCACTCAGGAGGCTGAGGCAGGAGGATTGGTGCGAGTTCGAGACCAGCCTGAGCTACAAAAGTGAGCTCAGGACCAGCCTCAACTGCATAGCGAGACCCTGTCTCAAAAAGACAAAAAAAAAAAAAAAAAGTAAATATTCTTTCAATAGTCTCAAAAGCTAACTATTACTTACACAATATTGATAGTTTATCTTCACATGATACAGTTTGGTTACAATAAATACAATTTGCTGAGATGCTATAAATTTGCTTTTGTAGCTGTTTCTCCTTTAGGTTTTCTATTCAAAGGCTCACTGAACTCTGAGATTTTTTATATATTTAATAGAAATAATACATGTAAAATAATGCACAGTGTTTTAAGTGATGTTTGAAGTTTTAAAATAAGATACTCTTGGATAAAGTTAAATGTTCTTACCCTGCTGTTCTTACCCTGCTTTCTATCAAAACTAACACATTGATTGTAGCTTGCTTGTTTTTGGACACTGCTAAAAGCTATCATTTTCCTGTTAGGTGGATTGTTAATGCTGTTATGGACTTTCAAATAGATTTAAAGGAATTAAGAAAGTAGTTTTTGGTAAGTATGGGGTACACCTATAATCTTAGTACTCAGGAGCCAGGCAAGAGGATCACTGCAAATTCCAGGCCAGACTGGGCTACCTACGGAATTTCTGAACTACACTGGAAGACATTATCTCAGAAAAAGAGATGATAGCTGCAATTTATTGTGATAAAATGTCAGCCTTTCTCTGAGTAATAACTAACTTTAGCTAGACAGTGGTATATATTTCAATATTGGCAGCTTAGTGGCAACATTTTTTATTTCTTAGTGTGGTTTTATGGATACATATAGGATTAGGACTGGATTAGTAAAGAAATAGGTTTTTTCTTGATTTCCAAATTGGTAATTTGTTGTATTCAAGTCCACTCCATCCTCTACTTCCCTGGTATTTACTCTTGTCAGAACCGGAAGAACAGAAAAACAAAATCTAGGTGGTGTATTTATCACCATGCCGCAGAATACTTTTTTGATAGGTTGAAATTCCTTTATATGTGATTTTATTTATTTATTATTAATTAATTAATTAATTAATTTATTTATTTATCTATCCATATTTTTTTGTGGTACCGGGAATTGAACCCAGGACCCTGTGCTTGCCAGGCAAGCACTTATTCTACTGAGTTATCTCTCCAGCACTATATGTGATTTTTAGATGCAGGAAGGATTAATTTAGTTATGTAACTTTTGAGGCAGTCTTCATCAACATCCCTTCATACAAAATCATATATATATTTGATACAGGATCTCACTACATAGCTTGGATTGGTAGCGATCCTCCTGTTTACAGCCCCCCCCCCCCAGTGCTGGGATTATAGTCACATGCTACCATAGCTGACTGAGTGTGCGCAGGGGTGGGGCCAGTGCAACATGTGGTGCCAGGAATCAAACCCCAGTTCCTGCACTTGCTTAGACAGGTGCTTAGTCTGCTAAGCTATCTTGCTAGCCCTTAAAAGTCTCTTCTATACACAAATTGACCACCATAAAACAGGATGTCCTCTACTTTAAACTATATTATTCTCTACTCTATTAGTATTAAATATGTATTAGTGCTGAGTGAATGCAATAATGTTATTTTTCATTGATTTTCAGGAAATGCTTAATCTAGTTCAATAGACTGATTTGCAGTTGAAAGTGTAAAGTAAATAAAGAAATATTTTGATATAGTTCATTGTGACCTCATCCTATTCTGTATAATTTAAAAGTTTCTAGTTTCTACTACTATAGACATATATAAATGCTTAATAAATAATATTATAACACTTTTTCAGTTTTTATATCATTCTTAAGTAAGGGGATGTAAAATTAGACCTACATATTTCACATATTTTATAGAAGCTAAAAGAGTAAATAAGACAGAAAATGCATAATAAGTACTGGGAAATGGGAAGAAAGTTCTCAAAAGGGATGAGAAACAAATGGGGGACAGGAGAAAAGAAGGCAGGGAAAAAGAAAAAAAATATATGCTAGTTAAGATAGTTATGCTACTACTAATTGTTATTAGTTCACTGAAAGTTTTATGCCTATATAGTTTAATCAATTTTTCATGCCTGTATATTGTAATATGAGCAATTACTTTCAAGATAACAATATGTAATGTGCTAACCATTGTTACTCTCTTATAATCTTGTTTTGAAATTTTTTACTGTTTTTATTGTTAATTTTCTTTTCTTTAAAATAAAAAGAATTAGGCCTGAACATTTCATATCCTTCTTTCTTTCTTTCTTTCTTTCTTTCTTTCTTTCTTTCTTTCTTTCTTTTTTGTGTTTTAATACAGGGTCTACAGGGTCTCACTACGTAGGTCAGACTCGTAATGATTCTCCTGTTTTTCAGCCTCCTGAGTGCTGGGATTACAAGTACGAGCCACCTCGCCCAGTGTGCCTTCCGGGGGGGGGGGTGGGTGGGCAGTATGTTCTGCGTAAGTAGAACATCTGGCCAGCCCCTCACATCATTTTTTAATGAATGTACTTGTTGAAATGAAAAATCAAGCAATGCCATTGTCTTGTATAAATTAATAGATAGTAACTGTTCTGAGGCCACAGTAAAAACAAGCTTATCCCAATAACATTTTTGTGAAGCAGCAATGGCTAGAAATATAGGGTTTTGTTTATTTGTTTTGTCTTTAGGTAGGGTCTCACTATGTAGTTCAGGCTGGCCTTGAACACACAGTGATCCTCTTGTTCCTGCCTTCTGAGTGCTGTGATTATAAGCATGAGCCTAGCCTCTGCACCTACTTTATGGCTAAAAATTTAAAATAAGGCTTCATAAATTAAATGATTCTTTATAAAATTGTTTTCGAGCACTGAGACTTTAAAGCACATATGTTTTAAATGACATGTTTGTATTTCATGTCTTTAGTATTTACTTCAGTCAAAGTAATAGATGTTTTTTTCCTCCAGCTATGCAAATTTGATATTTTCTTGGCTGTGTCATTTCAGGTTTTCTGGAGGAATATAAAGAAGACAATGAAGCATGCAAGATCTTTGGTCAAAAATGCATTGAATGCCACATAGTAGAAGAAGGTGGGAAACATAAGACGTTAAAAACCAGCAGCTGTAGGCCAGTCTTATTTTGTGACAAAGAAGAAAGCCTATATCCTGACATAATAATTACCTAATTTGCAGCATGTCTTAGTTACTTTTTACTTGTTGCTGGGTCAAATACCAGACACTCAAGATGGAGAAAGGAAAGGTTTATTTAGCTCACAGTTTGTGGAGGTTTCAGTCCATATTCGGCTGGCCCAAGGCTGAATGGAACAGAGCAGAGAGCATCCAGTTCATGGCAGCGGAACAGCAACAAAATGGTGGCAGAAGTAGCCAACCAAACAGGGCAGTGGAGAGCAACAGCTCTAGTCTGTCTCTCTGTCTCTCTTTATATTCCTATCAGGCTCTCCGCCTTAGGATATCCACCCTAGACCACACCCATAGTCTCAGCCTTACTCAGACAGATAATCCTATCAGTACTAAAGCCCATAATTCCAGGGATCATGGATCAAGTCTCAAACTCTAGAAGTTCCCGCCCAATGACTGCATGAGGCTTTGGGGGGACAACTAGACATAAACCATAACACAGCATTAAAAATGTACCTCATGCCCATATATTATGAAACTATTGATTTGTATCATAAAGCCTACATTTGCAGTTGTTATTGTTTATTTATTTTTATCACAAACATTAGCTTTCTTGTATGATATGATATTTTGCCAAGAAGGGATATTTTACACCTTGAAAAAGCAAGCTAGAGTTAAAATCACATCATATTTTAATGATATTATGATAGCAATTATTTTTCATACTGTGTGGTTTGAATAGTATATAGTATATAGCATATTCTTTGTGGGCAGAAACGGAGAAGATAGTAAAGGAAGAAAAAATTTTAGAACTGAGATTAAAAGTAGTTAGAAAAAACTATGGTATCTTCACAAGCGATTATCATTCCTTGATATGTGGTATATGCATGTGTATGTGTTTGTAATATGTGTGTGCATATATATACATGTAAGATCATTATATCAATTTTTTTTTTTTTTGCGAGACCAGGAATTGAACTCAGGCCCTTGCACTTGCCAGGCAAGCACTTACCCTAGTGAGCTATTTCTCTGGCCTGAATAATCTTAAAATAGGGTACAATTCTATTTTAAACTTTACAGGGGGCCCGGCAGGATGGCTCAGCAGTCTAAAGCACCTGCTTAGGAAAGCTTAGGTGGCTGCAGAGACCACGGTTCGATCCCAGGCACCACATGCTGTGCCAGCCCTGCCCTCAGGGCAGGCTGGGCCAGGCATAAAAATAAATAAACAAACAAAAGTTCTGAAACAAGAAAAATAAAATGAAATAAAATAAATCTTAAAAAAAAAAACTTTACAGAGGCCTAAAATATCTTACATGTCTACTATTTGAAAAAGGTTTCATTTTTTGTTTCCATTTTTTAAAAAGTAAAATTCAGAAATTCTCATGTCAGTAAAATAAAATGAGTTCAAATAAACAACCTAATGTTAAACTTTATATATCCAGAAAAAGAAATGTAAGTCAAGCCCTAAGCTTGTATGGAGGGAGGAAATTTTAAAGATCAGGGTACAAGTTAATTAAATCAGTACTAAGAAGAAAAATGTAAAAATCAGTGAACTAAAGAGTTGGTTCTTTGAAAGATTAAATAAAATTGACAAACCCACAGCCAATCATATCAAAAAACGAAAAGAAACACTCAAGTCTATGAAATTCTGAATGAAAGGGAAGAATGCACAATTCTTGCAGAAATAGAGATCTTCAATACTTACTTTGAGAACCTTTATTTTAATTAGATGGGAGACACAGAAGAAATGGACAGATTTCTAGGTACACATGAATTACCAGAGGTGAATCAAAAAGATATAAAAATTCTAAATAACACAAAATTAAAAATGTACTTAGAAAGCCTATCAACAAAGAAAAACCCAAGTCCTTATGGATTTACTGCTGAATTCTACAAGGATTTTAGAGAGGATCTAATGTTATTATTACTACTCATATTCTAATGAAAGGAAAACAATACTTCCAAACTCATTCCTGGAACCAAATATTACCTAATATCAAAACCAGAGAATAGTCAGGCCAGTCTCACTAATGACCATAGATGCAAAAATCCTCAATAAGATATTGGGAAATAGAATGAAGCAAATCATCAAGAAAATTATAAGCCGGGCGTGGTGGCTCACGCCTGTAATCCCAGCACTCGGGAGGCTGAGGCAGGAGGATTGTTGCGAGTTCGAGACCAGCCTGGGCTACAAAAGTGAGCTCAAGGCCAGCCTCAACTGCATAGGGAGACCCTGTCTCAAAAAGACAAAAAAAAAAAAAAAAAAGAAAATCATATACTATGACCAAATAGAATTTATCCCAGGGATACAGGGATGGTTGAACATATTCAAATGAATAAATACAATATATCATATCAACAGAGCCAAGAACAAATATCATATGATTGTCTCAATAGATGCAAAAAAAAAAAAAAAAGCATTTATACAACTATTCATGATGAAAACCCTACAGAAAATTGGAACATAAGGACTTTGTCGCAATTTGACAAAAGCCATCAGTGACAAACCAGTACCAACATCACACTAAACAGTCAAAAACTGAAAGCTTTCACTCTAAATTCAGGAAAAAGACAAAATTTTCCACTGTCAGTACTCTCATTTAATACAGCTCTGCAAACAGCTAAAGTATTAGACAAGAGAAAGAAAAGGAATGAAAATAGGAAAGAAAAAGGTCAAATTATCATTATTTGCAGGAGACATGATACTCTACATAGAAGATTCCAAACATTTCATCCAAACATTTCTAGGTTTAATAACCAAATTTAGTAGCATAACTGGATACAAAGCCAATACTAAAAAATGAATAGCATTCCTGTACACAAATAACAAACTCAGTGAGAGAGAAACTAGGGAAACCATATCTTTCACAATAGGATAAAAAATTTGAATACTTAGGAATTAATCTAAAGAAGTAAAAATCTCTACATTGAACACTGTAATATTTTGACAAGGATAATCAATGAGGGTATCAAAAAAAAAATGGAAAGATATCCCTTGCTCATGGATAGAAAGAACCAGCAGAGTAAAAATGATTCTATTCCCAAAACTGTTGTACATATTTCATCACAATCAAAATACCTTAAAATACCATTAGCATACCTCAGAGAACTAGAGAAACATTCCTAAAATTCATCTGGAAATAGAAGAACCCTAGAGTGGCAAAAACAATTCTGGGAAAACCAAGGCAAGACAGGGGCATCACCATTTCTGACTGGAAATTATACTACAAATCTATTATCACAACAGTCTATGTGCATCCATGTTTATAGCAGCACAGTTTTTCATAGATAAATCTTGGAAATAGCCCAAGCATCAAAACTCCATTCCTTGGGCCTGCTTACAGGTGCTTTAATTTGCTGAGCTGTTTGGCCAGCGCATAAATCCTTGTTATGGGAAATACTTCAAAGAATCAATTACTGGGTTCTCATTGTATTAAAAAGCTTTTGCATCACAGAAGAAGTCACCAACTGAGTGAAAAGACAACCCACAGAGTAGGAAAATTTGTATCCAGGTGTTCCTCAGATAAAGAAATAATATCTAGAACATATAAAGAACTGGAACAGCAGGTCACCCAAATTCAAAGACCCAATCCAAAACTGAGCATCTGTGATGAGCAGATAATTCTCAGATGAAGTAGTATAAACAGCAAGTAAATATTTGAAGAAATGTCCAACATATATGTTCATTCAAGAAATGCAAATTAAAATACTGCTGGGACTTCATCTTACTTCAGAAAGGACGGCTATCATCACAAAAACAATTAACAAATGCTGGTGGTTCTGTGGGAAAAAGGAACCCTTCTCCATCGACAGTGGGCGTGCAAACTCATGCAACCACTGTGGAGATCAGTATGGAGATTTCTGGAAAAAACTGGGACTACAAGCCGGGCATGGTGGCGCATGCCTGTAATCCCAACACTCGGGAGGCTGAGGCAGGAGGATCAATGTCAGTTCGAGACCAGCCTGGGCTACAAAAGTGAGCTTAAGGCCAGCCTGAACTGCATAGTGAGACCCTGTCTCAAAAAGCCAAAAAAAAAAAAAACTGGGACTACAGGTCCCATTCAACCCAGCTATTCTCCTTCTTGTATCTTCCCAAAAGAGTTAAAAGCATCATGCCACACTGGTATATATGCATCTATGTTTATAGACACACAGTTTACAATAGCTTAATCTTGGAAACAACCTAAATACCCATCAATCAATGAATGGATTAAAAAGATAGGATTGTTTGAAAGAGTGGAGTCCTACTCCATCATAAAGAAGGATAAACTTGAGACATTTTAACTGACTGATGGATCTTGAGACCACAATTGTAAGTGAAATAAATTGGACACACATGTGTAAATGTTGCATTATCTCTCTGGTTTGAGAAATTGAAACTGTAAATAAGAATCAAAATGTATGATATATATATACATATATATATATATATACATAGACATATATATATACATGTATGTATATATACATATGTATATATTGCAACGTAGGATGAAAATGTTCAAAAGAAAAGAACATGGGAGGGAGAAGGGTAAGGAAGGAAAGAAGGGAAAAGAAAAATGAGAAAAGGATAAAAAATGGAAACAAAGCTTTATGTATAAGGAAGGAAACAGTGTTAAAGGAAGGAGAGAGCAATGAGGAAAAAAGAGGAATCAAAACATTATAGGCACAAAATTTTGGAATGAATGTGGTCATTATATATATCTAAATTGTACCAATCAACTTAATAAAAAGACCAATAAAATTAGTCCTCATTTTCTTTTAACCTCATTCTTTTTGCAAATTCTAATCAGCTTTATTATTTTATATATTTTATATGAAAATAATCATATAATATGGTATGGTATGACTTTTTATGCCTTTTTAAACTTGGTCTGATGTTTTCAAAGGTCATTAGCATTGTAGCATATATTACTGTTTCTTTTTCTTTCTTTCCTTCTTTTTTGGTAGTGAGGATCAAACTCAGGAACTGGAGCTTGCCAGAAAGGTGCTTACTCCACTGAGCTATCTCTGAGGCCCAAGTTTTTATTTCTAAAATTGTAATTATGGCGTCCAGTTGCATAATTTCAATCTGTCTTTATCATGACATGGTTCCCATGTGTTTCTGTCTTCACATAGCTCTTTCCTGAGAAGGACACTCCTTATATTAGCTCAGGAGTGCAGCTTAATTCATCATGAAATCACCACTGCTGAGTTAACCTGTCTGTAGAGACCCTATTTTTAAAAAATCAAAACAAACAAACAAACAAACAAAAAAACCCCTATGATCTGAGATAGTGAAGGTTAGAATCTCAACATACCTTTTTTATTTTCAACATATATTAATAACTATATAAATTGATAAATGATAAATTATTCAAGTGGAATAACATTTGATCTTTGGTGAGCTACTATTTTAGCATTAAAAATTAAAAGTATATAGTCATTACTAACATAGTATAATATTGAATTCATGTTATACAAAAATGCTGGCTAATAGGTAATAAAGAATTGGTGTGGGGGCCCGGCAGGATGGCTCAGTGGTGTAAAGCGCCTGCTTAGGAAAGCTTAGGCAGCTGTAGGGACCGCGGTTCGATCCCCGGCACCACATGCTGTGCCAGCCCTGCCCTCAGGGGAGGCTGAGCTGGCCATAAAAATAAATAAACAAACAAAAGTTCTGAAACAAGAAAATAAATAAAAAATAAATAATAAAAAAAGAATTGGTGTGGTCTTTGCCCTATATTCTTGTCAGGGAACCTCTAAAACCTCAGGATTTCTTAATTGGTAGTACCGTCTGTCTTATCTTCAACCAAGACTTGCATTATGCTAACAAGATGACTTGACTCATTATGTGCTCACCATTAGGATTTGACCATGTTGAAAAGCCCACACACATGGTTAGAAAGTTGGGGCTTTGAGTGAGGTGAAGGAAGCTAGAGGTTGAGTTCGGTCTTCGCAACAGCGAGTCAATCAATTACGCTTATGTAATGAAAACCCCATTGAAAATTCTGGACACTTTCATTGGGAAATGCTGGTTGAATTTCTTCTTTGGTGAACACATGCAGGAAAGTTGATGAATCCTGATTCCACAGGAAGATGATCCAGAAGACGTGTCTCTTTATCTCTTTGTTATGATTTGTACCTAGTTTTGTGTTTTCCCAAAGCTTCAGGCAGTCATGGAGCAGCTTTTAGAGTTTGTGATTTAATTCATGATCCCGCGCTGGGATTATGGGTGTGAGTGCAGCTGGCATTATAGGTGAGCGTGCTAACCCTGGCCTGGGCCAGATAGCCTGAATGCAACATAACGGAGAGGGACTTGCTCTCTGTAGCTGGTGTTGCCGCTACCCCCCCCCCCCGCACTCCCCCCCGCTACTCCTCCTCATGGCTCTCTGCTCTTTGCTGCTGCCCTCTGCCATGCACCACTCTATCTTGGAGCCAGTTGAGTATGGACTGAAACCTCCACTGACAGTGAGCTAAATAAACCTTTCCTTCCCTAATTTTGAATGTTGGATATTTGTCCCAGTAACGAGAGAAGAGTAACCGAGCCACTCTTCATCCATCTGATCCTGATTTGTATCCTTCACAGTTAGGCTATCACTGTCTAGGGATTTCCTGAGCTTGGTGGCTTGTTCTAGCGAATTACTGAATATGCTGTGGTTGTGGGAATTCCAGGTTTGTAGCCAGCTGGTCAGTAGTTTGGATGGCTTGTGGTCCCCGAAGTCGCTGCTCCTGTCTGAATTGAGAGCGTTCTGACTGGGGACTGTGGAGTCTGTGCTGACTCTGGGCAGTTACGTGTCAGAACTACAATAGGATTTCCAGGCGGTGAATTACTGAACTAAATCAGTTTTAAACTCTCATTTATTGTTTGCATTTCTATACCTCTTTAATTTTTAAAGTACTATTCCTCTGTAGTGTCATTTTATTCTTAACAATAAACTGTTGAAGTCCTAATTTGTAGATCAACTTAAACTATTATTCCTCAACTGCCAATTTTTGGGGGCATTTGTTGATCATTACTATTGATTTAAAATATTAAAACATTATAAATGTAACACTCACAAGGAAAAATGCCATAGGTTTGACCTGCTCTAATTTTGGATATGCTTAGATTCCTAAATTTCTGTGTAAAAAAAAAAGTGTAACAGTTTTGTAAAATCACATTCTATAAAGATTTCTTAGAATATCAATGATTGATGGAAAATACTGGTTCCATGTTAAGTCCAAGGCATTTAATATTTAGAAAGACAGTGATAAGTACAACTACCTATGTTACAGAGTGATAGTATCACTAAGCTTCTCATCAGGAGGGTTAGGAACCTAAGTTTACAGACCAAAAATTAGAGAAAATGAAGGGCTAAAAGGTTAGCCAATATTTTGGCCCTAGCCCTTAAAGGTTAGTAAGGACTCAGGACATAAGAAAATCTATACTGTAACATCCTATAACTCAGTGGTGTCCCAAATTTTCTGTTCAAGGAGATTATGGGACCACAGAGGAAAGTGATCATTGATGTATAGTGTGCCTAAGGAGAGTCACTTAGAGAGAAAACATTCTCTCAGGCTTTCACAGAGAGCAACCTGGTCAAGCAATGGCAGTGACTCATCCAGATGGCTGACACTGACAACAGTTCTACACAACGCTGTACATGGTTTCAAGGTAAATCCTGAGGGGATTTGACTGACCTTGTCAGATATAAAAATTACATGCTTTGTTATATAGCTCTTGCTTCCACTTGGCCTTAACCGCCCAGCAGAACAGCGGAATCATGAGGCACAAAAAGTAAAGCCAGATTAGTATGCTGAGCTGCAAAAGGCTCAAGTCAGCAGCTTCTGACATTGCCAGTTCTGCTGATAACTCATTACTATTGTGGAATATTGCTCCATGTATGCAACTACTTTCTCTTTGTTCAATGAGATGAAATATTTGTACCAATAGTGTTTAGAACATTTATCATGTCTCCACCTTGTACTCTGAACTACTATGAAGACAACAATATGCATTGTATCAATTATTGTGGCTGTCCTACTAACATGTTTTGAAACTCTTAATATTATTTCTTATTAAAGCTAATAAAAAATAAATGTAACCTTCATTGTAGATTGGTGTTCAAGATTGCAAGCTGTATGAAAGGCCTTGTTTTTTTTAGCATTAAGAATTAGAAATGAAATTTCTCTAACTCTTATTATTTATACTTATGAATTATTTGGGGGTATATTATTTGTTAGTTCTATTAACATAAGAATAAGATAAGTAGATTACCACATTTATTGAAGTAGGATTTTAAAGTAAGGTGAGGTAAAATGTAATAAGGATTTAAAATTTGTTTAGCATAGCTTGGTTAAAGACTTGAATAACCAAGAACCACGAAGTCAGTAGTGATGTTAGTACAGACTGTGGGGTAAGTAAAGCACACTGTGTTTTCTGTGTATGATTTTTATATAGCAAGTAGTAATGCTTTTTATTTTTAGAAGAACCCTGTGAGGTGGGTGTACCCTCAGTAAGAAATCAGGAAAGATCTGAAGCTGGGACCGAAACCTGGATATGACCATTATAAAGATAATATGTGAACTGGCTCACTTACAGCAGATGTCACTGCTGTGAAGATACCCTCACGAAAAGTTAGAGCCAGGAAACATAGTTGGAAAGCTGAAGTTTCCAGAAGGGTTCATAAAATCTGCTGAATGCGCAGGTTTACACGTGGCAAATGCACTCTTTGTGGGGAAATGCACTCCTCTTGGTGCTGTGTCAGCCTTGTGTGGGAAAACATCTCTGGAGACCAGAGAGGCTTTAGGCAAAGCTGAGTTTGTTACTCTCTCCCTAGAGGAATTTTCTGATGAGAGAAGAAGCATCTGTAGGGATTCCAAGAGTTTTCTTGGCAGAGGTGAGTTTGTAAAACTGTAGAATTAGGTAACATACATCATATTGTAATTCTCATGTGGCCGGAGACATTTGTGAAAAAGAATTTGAACTCAATTCACATATGTAATTTCCATTCAGATTTAGAGGATCCTAAAGGACAAATTAAGCAGCAGTGGTAAAAGTCACATTGTGCAGAAGAGGGGAAGGGCCTCCTGTTCAGAGCTAAATACCATCGACTCAATGGAGGTGGGAAGAAGTCAGCATTAAGATAAATGATAAAATGTAGTTGAGTGGAAATGGGGAAGTACTAAGTAGATTTCCATTTAAAACATTGCTTAGTTAGTGATAATGTGTTGAATGTTGCTTTAAAATTACATTAATTAGAGGAACAGTGTTCATAGCACTGTTCAATATATTAGAGAAATTAGAGGTAAAATTACAAATGAATATAGCAATTAAAATCCTGTATGGTGGTAGGTTTTATTATTGAATATGTTATCTCTGAGAGGCTGAAGTTTATTTTAAGCTTGCTTCACATGCGGTGACTTTTGAGTATCACAGTGATTTTACTCTGCTCCCATTCAGCTAAATTAGAACAGTGTTTCTCAGGACTCACTTCTCTGTTTAGTTCCCAGATAGGACTGGTCATATAAGGAATTTGCTTGAGATTTGAGAAGTAGAGGGACAGGCAGAAACCTTTCCATGTGGAAGATTGATTAGTTCAGGGTCCTGGGTACAGCTCACACTTGTCAACAATGTGTTGGGTATCCTGTCTGTGAAGGGGCAGCAGCTCTTCCAACTCCCACAGATTTTCTCAGCAGCACTGAGTTTTGGGCCAGGACGTGGATTGTCTAGTGGGGAAGACCCAGCTCCTTCAGGTTGTCCATATCTTTCAGGTGTGAAAAGGTGAGGAGATAAAACAGGCAAAGTCCAGGGTTCTAGCTCTCACCATTTTGCTTGCTTCTTCTTTTCCGAATTATATGCTTACCTATCTTTAAAGGAAAAAAGTTGTTTTTATGTTTGTTTTGTTGGTGTGTGTGTGTGTGGAGGGAGGCATCAGGGGCTACTGGGAATTGAATTCAGGACCTTCATATGGAGACATATACCCAACAGTTTCTGTTCTTTATTCTCAAATAGGCTCTCTCTAAGTCATTAAGATTCCTAATGTGGAATTAAACTTGTAGCCTTTCAGTTCAGCCTCCCAGAGTTTTGAGGGTTTGAGGGATGTGTCACCCCACCTGGCCCTTTTTCAATATTTAAGCCAGTCACTGGATACAGAGCCATTGACAATGACTCTTTTGGCCAAACTCAAGGCAGGCTCCTCTACACCCTCTTTGCTGCTAGGGCAGGATCTTGGCCTCTATCCTTGGTCTACTTAGTCCACCTTTATCAAGAATCCTGCTAAATCATTTCAGCAAAAATGACCATCCTTAGTATCTGACATCACTGAAACTCCCTTCAGCAAGAATGCTGTCAAGTTTATTTACTCAGAATCCCCTGTAACCTGGATGTTTCCTCTTCATTCACTTCCACTCACTGACCTTCTTTACTGATCCTCGGCTGTCAATCCCTTCATGTCCTTTTGTATTTATGGTTGAGCCTAATACTTCCTCCCCTTCATAAGCATGCTTAATACAGCAGTCCTTTTATCACTAAAAATCTTCCCTACTCTCTTTAATAACTGTCAGAATAATTTTTTCTTTAACACAAAACAACTTTCCATAATCATCTTTACCAGCTCCTCGATGTGGCCTTAGTAACTTTGATTTAATCCTCTAGTCATCCCCTATGGACTCTTTTCCATAGCTTCTCCCCACAATTGTGTAAGGTCTTATCCCCTGTAATATAAATCTCTTGTTCATGTTGCTCAGGGTGGTCCTGTTTCCCTGAAAAAACCCTAATATAAGCATGATATCTGTTCCCATACTTACTTTGTGAATGATGAGAATTTCTAAGGAAATACTCTGAATGCTCTTCAATTTAAATTACATTTGCTTTGATAGAACACAAGAAAAAGTAAGTTGAGAAGTTACTAACATCTGCCAGTATATCCTAAATTTTAATTAATATTAAATACAAAAAGATGCATGTTAATCAAAGAACCATGTTCCCTGATGATGACATTTGACAAAAGCACCAGTAATAAGAATCAAGAAGTTTTAGTCATCAGGAAGTATTTTGCTGATGTCATATCAACAAATATATGTTGACAAGTTTTGAAGACAGTAGAATGACTATAAAATTTATTCTTTTGTCATTATCAATTTTAATGTGTATCTTGACAAGAATCTGAAGTGTACTGTTTTATTTAGTAGCATAATTTAAGATCAGTTACCTTGGGAATAATTTGTGTATTAAAGAAGAAATAGAGACAGCTCTTCATAAAGCAGTAGCACATTGCTTAGATCTGCATACCATTGATTTTTTTACACTAATGAAGTAATTTCCAAATGTAAACCTGTACTTAGTAGGTCTTTGGGAAAGAACATACCATTTATTAGAATGGGCATGATGGCACACATGTGTAATCCCCAGGAAATCAGACTATGAGTCTGATTAATGTACTGAAACCCTGTAGAACCTGTACTAAATACAAAAAAAAAATGAACATACCTTTTATTTTTTAAGAAGAGCAATTTTATGAATTAAGCCTTTCTGTGTAATTAGATATTGTATATAATACAGCATAACATTGAGAGCCCTTTTTTACTTATCCTCTGTCTTTACCGTCTTACAAAATGTTATTATGGGTTAGAATTTAGAACTCAGAGTTTATCTCTGTATTTTTCACTTGGTATTCATTATCATCCACTTGTGGTTTGAGATCACAGTTTCATGCTGGTTTTCAGATTGAATTCCTCATGGCCCTGAAGTGTGGCCTCATTTAACCACAGAACACTATGAGCGTAGGCATGGATGGAGTGCGACGTCACCCACTGTGGGGGTTGGAGGTTGTGTGAGATGATGACAGGCACTAACAAAGGCACAGAGGGTTGTAGAAAGGACTAATATTTCCTCATCTACCAAATGTGGACAGCTGACCCAGATCTCTTATTAATGTATTTTATTTGCAGCATTTTTTAAAAAACAGAAAATACTATGTATTTAGAATTAGCCAGCTGCACTCAGTTTAGATGATCCCAATTCTGTTGGCAACATCCAATGCATCATAATCGGGAGCCAGTCAAAAATAAGTGTTCTTATCTCCATCAGGCCTGATTATAGTATTGACCTTGGCAACATCGATGTCATAGAGCCTCTTTACAGCTTGTTTGATTTGGTGCTTATTGGCTTTGACATCCACAATGAACATGAGTGTGTTGTTGTGCTTGATCTTTTTCATGGCTGACTCTGTGGTCAGGGGGAACTTGACGATGGTTCAGTGGTCAAGCTTGTTTCTCTTGGGGGCACTCTTCTGAGGGTATTTGGGGTGCCTCCAGAGCCATAGTGTCTTGGGATATTCATACCTTCTTCTTTTTGTGGCTGTGGATTACTTTCAGCGTGGCCTTCTTGACCATCAAAGCTTTTGCCTTGACCTCAGCTTTGGGAGGGGTAGGGGCTCTTTTCTTTGCCTGCTCCACCATCTTGGTAATAAGGCTTTCTCAACCCAGTGCCATTTATTTAAATGCAGTCCTTCTACAGGACTGAGAATACTCAGTATCTTAACACAGAACCATGCAGAGGAAGGGTTGGACATGTTTTCTACTTTTCCACATACTTCTTTCCTACTTCTAAAGTACAGAATTATCTTTGAATAAGGATATAAAGACTAGAAAATGTTGGTCAACTAAAGGTTCCCATACTTTCATATTAAAATTGAAAAAAAAAAACTGAGGCTTAGAAATATCTCAAAACCAAAGACCTAATGATAGTCTGTTTTCTACACTTCTAGCAGTTGATCTGCTCCTAGATAAGGCTCAGTCTTCTCTGCATGCTGACTTGAGACACTGTCTTCTTTGCTATTACTATCCTTGCTGTCCTGCCCTTTCTCTAACTCTGATATTTGAGTAAAAAGTCAAGCCACTGTAAAATCTAGTTTTAGATTCGTTACAGACCAATAATAAAATTGTTGTGTGACTTCACTTGGAGCATGAAATAATTAGCAAATAAATTCTTTAGTAGCCAGGTCTGGGAGGTTCTTTTCTAGTGTTACATCTGAGCAACTGAGTCATGAAGATTATTGTCAGAGTTTACATTCTGATTTAAGAAAGAGAAGTATTTATCTCGTGATTCCAGACATAACAAACATTATTTTTCCTCTTGGGGAGTTAATTTTACTTAAGATTTTAATACTTCAGAAGGTTATATTTATTATGACATAGAATGCTATATATAATACATTGTTTAGTGAAGATAGCAGTGTCTGTTCAACATTAGGTGATTCAGTTTTATATATAGGTTTTTTGTATGTGCATAACAACATGTACATATATACATATAGAGTATCTCATAGGTATTTGTCCATTGATATGTACACACTGTTGTGTATGTGTTCTTAGTGAGTGGAAATAGAAAATATATTTTCCTTTATGTAATTATTATTATTTTTTTTTTTTGTCTTTTTGAGACATGGCCTCGTTATGCAGCGCAGGCTGGCCTTGAGCTCACTTTTGTAGCACAGGCTGGTCTCGAACTCACACCGATCTTCCTACCTCAGCCTCTCCAGTGCTGGGATTATAGGCATGCGCCACCACACCTGGCTTCCTTTATGTAATTGTATCATTTTAAAATTTCACAGACATATATTATCCTCTTTAGAAAAGAAAAATTATAATAACTCATACATTCTAAAATTTTATGATATTCAAATCAAAACCTGTGAAACTTTTTAATGTAAATTTCTATACAAATTTTATCAAAAACAAGGAGAAAGAACATTCTCATGCATGACAAGTGACTAGAAAACATATTTTGCATATGTTTGGGAATGTGATGCTATTACATGAACGGTCTGTCATAAGGCATGAAGAACTAGGGTAGTAGGAGGAAGAAATGCTGACATTTGGTAGGGGTCCTTGTGTCAGTCTGCATGACTCACCTGAATATGTGCTTCCTTGGACAATCTGAAAGCCAGTATGGACAGTTGGACAGACTCCAGGATACAAATGAATTACCAAATCAAGATGATATAAAAATTCTAAATAATATAATAATTGTGAATAAATTGAAGATGTAATTAAAAATTAATTGAAAGGGAAGCAATCCTTTCAAACTCATTCCTGGAAACAAGTATCACTATGATAATCAAACCAGAGAAGGATGCAACCAAAACAGAGAATTACAGGTCAATCTCCTTAGTGAACATAGATGCAAAAATCCTCAATAAAATACTAGCTGACAAAATATAGCAAATCATCAAAAATATACATCACGACCAAGTAGGATTCATCCCAGCAATACAGGAGTTGTTGAACATATACAAATCAATCGTTTTAATGCACCACATTAATAGAACCAAGTACAGAGACCACATGCTCATTTCTTTTTTTTAATTTAATTTTTTTGTTTAAATTTAACAATTGTTGTATTACATATTTTCATCATCAGATCAGTTTAGATTAATAGATATAGGTATATAAGATTGCAAACAATTAAACATTAACACATTCAATCAACATTACTTTTTTTTCTTTTCCCCTTTCTTTTTTTAAAAGTTGACATATTGCATATTGTCCTCACAATAGTTCTACAGAGTACAGTGTGTGGGCATGACCCACCTCCCTATTGATGTGGCCAAGAAGAAAAAAAAAAAGAAGAAAGGAAAAGAAAATTCTTCTCTTTGGACTAAGAGGAAGCAGATGCATACACAGTCAAATGTTCTGCAATTGCAGTGGGCTACCAGTGACGCTTGTAATGTTGGAGGCTATTGATCTAAGCCTCCTAAAGCTCATCTCACCAATCTAGCTCTGCATTTCATGCATTGTAATTAAGCTTTTTTATTTATTTTTTTTTCTTGCTGGGTGATCAAGGGCAAGTCAAAGCAAGACCTGTATAACAAAACATTCATTTTTTTGTATCTCACATGCTCATTTCAATAGATACAGAAAGAGCATTTGACAAAGTTAAGCACCTATTCATGATAAAAACAGAAAACTGGAACATTAATGTTTTTATCTCAATCTGATAAAAGTCACCTATGAAAAATCAATAACCAACACTATACAAAGTAATCAAAACCTGAAAGCTTTCACTCTAAAATAAGGAACCAGACAAGGCCATCTACTATCACCATCCCTATTCAATCTATAGTTCTGAAACGTTAGCCAGAGCATTAGACAAGAGAAAGAGAAAGAAATAATAAGAATAAGAAAGAAGCTAAATTGTCATTATTAGCAAATGGCGTGATACTTTACATAAAGGGTTCCAAAAATTTTACCAAAAGACTTACACATTTAGTAAGCAAATTTAGAGGCATAGCTGAATACAAAATCTACACTCAAAAATCAATAGCATTCCTGAGAAACTAGGGAAATTATATCTTTCCAATAGCATAAAAAATGGAGTATCTGGGAATCAATCTATTGAAGAAAGTGAAAGACTTTTACTTTGACAACTACAGTACTTTAAAAAAGTACGCCTGGGCCAGTGAGATAGCTTAGGCAAGCTCAGGGGACCATGGTTCGATTCCCATCACCACATGCCCTGCTAGCCCCACCCTCAAGGTGGGTTGAATCCCCACCACCATGCAAAAAATAGGCCAAAAAAGATATCAGAAAATGGAAAGACATCCTTTGTTCTTTAGTAGGCAAAATGAACATAGTAAAAATGGCTATATGTCCAAAACTGTTGCACAGATTTAAAGCAATCCCAATCAAAATATCAATGGCACACTTCACAGAATTAGAAAAAAATAATCCTAAAATGTATTTGGAACCAAAAGAGACATAGAATGGCATAAACAATTCAGAGTAGCCAAGGCAAGATGGGACATTACAATCCTTGACTGGAAATTATACTGTGAATCTACCATGATAAAAACAGCATGACATTAGAAAAAAACAAAAGTTAGAACTGAGGGTCAATGCAACAATGATTAGAAGATGCAGGAACAACTCCTAACACACTTGATCTTTGGCAAAAGACCCAAAAATATTCACTGAAAGAAAACTTTTAAAATAAATATTGCTGGGCAAACTGGCTCTCTACATCAAAAAGATTAAAGCTATATATCTCTCACAATGCACTAAATTGAAATAAAAATGGACAAAAGATGTAGATATTAAAACAGAAATGCTAGACCTGTGGAAAGATAGAATAAAACTCTTGAAGACATAAATATCAGTAAAGACTTTAGGAACAAAACCCTTACTGCACAGGAAATGCTACAAGAATCACTGACTTGGATCTCATCATGTTAAAAGCTTTTGCACAGCAAAATAAATCACCAGCAGAATGAAGAAACAACCCACAGAATGACAAAAAAATATTTACCAGCTGTTCCTCAGACAAAGAACTAATATCTGAAATATATAATGAACTCAACAAAACCAGATCCCCCAAGTTTGAATATAGACATTTGAAATGAATAGATATGTTTCAGATGAAGAAGTACAAAGAGCAAATAAATATGTGAAAAAAAAATGTTCACCATCACTGATCACTTGAAAGAGGCAAATCCAAACAACCCTGAAATTTCATCATACTCCAGAAAGGACAGTAATTATCAAGAAATCAACTAATTATGAGTGCTGGTGGGGCTGTAGGGAAAAAGGTACCCCTCTTTTCCTCGGTGGGAGTATAGATTGATACAACCACTGTGGAAATTAGTATTGTTTTTGTTTGTTTGTTTGTTTTTTGTCTTTTTGAGACAGGGTCTCGCAATGCAGTTGAGGCTGGCCTTGAGCTCACTTTTGTAGCCCGGGCTGGTCTCGAACTCGCACCGATCCTCCTGCCTCAGCCTCCCAAGTGCTGGGATTACAGGCGTGAGCCACCATGCCCAGCTAAGGAAATTAGTATTGGAGACTCTTCAAAAAACTAAAACTAGAGATTCCATTTGACCCAGCTATTCTCCTTCCTTGTATTTTCCTGAAAGAATTTAAGGCATCACAACACAGTGATGGTTGCACATCCATGTACATAACAGTGCAACTTATAACAGCTCACTCTTGGACACCCAAGTGTCCATCCAGGGATAAATGGATAAAGAAGTGTGCAGTTTTTGTACAGTTTGATATTAATCTGCTGTGAAGCAAATAAACTTCAGATATTTCCCGGTAAGTGGATACATCTTGAGATCATACTCTTGAGTAAAATAAATCAGACATACATGTTTAAATATTGCTTTGTTTCACTAGTGTGAGAAGGTGTGAATAAGGACCAAAATATATAGTAAATATTGTGAAACAGGAAGAAAACGTTCATATGGGGAGGGGGAATAAGAGGGAGAGGGAGGAGGGAAGGAAGAACAAAGAGAAAGAAAGAAAGAGAGAGAGAGAAAGAAAGAGAATAAGGGAAAATGAAAACAAAGCTTTGTAAATAAGGAAGAAAAGAAGGGTAGAATGGAAAAGAGGAGAAAGGGGAAAAATCAAGGTATAGGTTTTCAGATAGGGACTCACTATGTGCAGGCTGACTTTGAACTCTTGGGCTGGGATTATAGGTCTGCGCCATCATACCCAGCACCAAGGTATATTATGTCTAGCTACAAATTCCCTACAATGAATATCATCATTGAATATATCAAAAGTGTATCAGTCATGGAAAATACCAATTTGATGTTAAGTCTAAGATGTTTGATATTCAGAAAGACAGTGATGTTAAGGTCAAGTGCCTACATTATAGAGTAATAGTGTCACTAAGCTTCTCTTCTGGAGGGTCAAAAATGTAAGATTGCATACCAACAATTAGAGAAAAAGAAGGGCTACAAGGATATCCAATATTTTGGCCCTAGCCCCTCTAGGTCAACGAGGACTCAGGACATAAGAGAACCTGTGCTGTAACATCCTATAACTCAGTGGTTTCCCAAATTTGCTGTTCAAAGAGATTATGGAGCCACAGAAAAAGTGATTGATTAGGTATAGTGTGCCTAAGTAGAGTCACCTAGAGAGAAAATATTCTCAGGCTTTCACAGAGAACAAACTGATCAAGCAATGGTCATGACTCATTCAGATGGCTGACCCTGACAAAAATTCTACAAAACATCATACATGGTTTCAGGATAAGTCCTGAGGGGATCTGACCAACCTTGTCAGATACAAAAGTTACATTTTTTTGTTATATACGTCTTTAACTTGCCCTTAAACACCCAGCAGAAAAGTCTAACCATGAGATATAAAAGTAAAGCTGAGGGGCTGGCAAGATGGTTCAGCAATCTAAAGCACCTGCTTATGCAAGTTTAGGCAACAAGCAGGACCGCAGGGACTGCAGTTTGATTCACAGCACCACATGCTGGGCCAGTCACACCCCTAGGGCAGGCTGAGCTGGCCATAATATATTAAATAAGTAAGTAAATAAATAAATACAATTCAAAAAAAAGTAAAAGATTGATATTCTGAGCTGTAAAAGGCTCAAGTCAACAACTTCTGACATCGCCAGTTCTGCCAATAACCCACTACTATTACAGAATATTGGACCACACATACAACTACTTCCTCTTAGTTCAATGAGAAGAAAGATGTGTACTAATAGTGTTTAGAAAAAATAACATGTCTGTATCTTGTACTCTGAACAACTACTATGAAGACAACCATATGTATTGTATTAATTACTGTGGCTGTCCTACTAACATGTTTTGAAACTGTCTCATTGCTATTTCCTTCTTATTAAAGTTAATAAAATTTAAAAAGCGTATTGATAACATTACTTTTGAGAAAGCATGTGTCACTTTTTAAATTATCATCTTTGTGTGTTTTATAATTTGGGGGTTGTTTGATGTACTTTCAAATTGGTTCAATATCCCACCCAGCTGTATTCCTTTGATTAGTTCTCAGAGGGGTGTGGTGCACTATAATCTCAGTGCTTGAGAGGATGAGGCAGGAAGACTATGCTGAGTTTCACACTGCTCTGGGCTATGCATATGTTGAGTCCAAGGCCAGTCTCTAGACTACACAGTGAGGCCCTGCCTCCAAACAAGCAAGAAACCAACCATCCAACCAACCACCAATAAAGCAAAGCAAAACAAAACACTAAACACAAAGCAAAAAACAACCTTCTCCCCCAAAAAAGCCCCAAACAAAATTTGTTCTTTAGAATGAGTTTTCAGTTAAAACCCACTGGCAGAAACACTTTCCTTAAAAACATGTTATGTGTTAAAACTCTTTCTTTTCGGCATATGGAGTGGTGGTTACAATAATGATAACAGCTACAGTATAGAATGGCTGACATTTATTGAGAGCTTCCTATGCGCCAGATGCTGTTGTAAGTGCTTTGCCATACGAACTCATTAATTCCAACAGTCCTGTTAGGGAAATGACTCACACTTTACAGATGCAGAAACCGACTCATGGGGAAGTTGAGGCACTTGTCCTACCAAGTTGTTACTTGGGAAAATATGACAAATGGAGAACTGGAGACCAAACCAAAATCAAGATAGTGACAGAGATGACATTGTGTCTGACACTCCCCAAGGTAACTTAACTATTGCCATGGGATAGAAAGCACCACTCTTATTTTGTTAACACGTCAACAGAATGAAAAACACCAGGCCCACCCACACTGACTGACAGGGCCGGTGCCCAGGTAGGACCTCTGCCTATGCATTCCCCTGCACCCCCATGGCCCCGTCCCCCATCCCCCTAGCCCTCCCATCACCCCTGGCCCCCATCCCACCTGCCCCCATCCCCCCCATCTGGCTACTGGAACTCTGACCCCGCCCACTGCCCAGATTGACCAGGCTGGAGCTCAGGTAGGACCTCTCGGCCTGCATGTGCCCTCACACTGCCACCGGAACTCCGCTTCCACCCACAGCCTGTGATTGGTAGGAGCATAGGCAGGAACACTAGACCTGCATGCTCCCGCCACTGGAGCTTCTTCCTTGCCCAGAACCCAGCTCCCGCATCTGCTGTGGAACCCTGCAGCAAAATTCCCTGCAGAGAGGCTGGGGGTCAGACCCTACCAGCTAATCCAGGAGCCGAGAATCTTGCCAGAGGAGCACAGAGGGTTCTCTTCCAAAAGCTGCAGCAGGGAGAAGCTGAGCACAGCAACAAGACCCAGCCAGGCATACCTGGACAGGATCAAGACTGGTGGATCTGGACCCCATAGTTTCTGGTGCACATTTGAGCATGACTCCCCGACCCCCCCAACTCCCCCCACCCCCGACCAAGGTTTTATTTCACAATAGAACCACTGGGAACTTGGCTTGGGGAACAGACAGAGCTCCAGACACTGTGGGACACAAGGTGACAAGCACGCCAATCAAGACTGGGGTCATGGGCTCCGGGTGGCCCTGATGGCATCTACAGAAGAGGTGGCAGGAGGGGACCTAACCACCTGGGCCTGAGGCCTACACCCTGGCTTGCCATGGCCTATTTGCTCAGGGGATTTCTGAAGTTCTGGCCAGCAATCTTGGCCTTGCTGCCCAGCTCCTCCTGGATTCTGAGGATCTGGTCATACTTGGCCAGGCACTCGGGTCGGCAGGACGCACCAGTCTTGATCTGCCCAGTGCTGAGTCCCACCACCAGGTCAGTGATGAAGGTGTCTTCTGTCTCCCAGAACTGGTAGGACACAATGAGACCCCGGCTATTGGGCTGGACCAGCTTGCACGCCTATAGGGCCACCATCACAGAGCTGATCTGATTGACTTGTAGCGGTAGGCAGTTGCAGGCCTTCTCATTCACAGCCTTGGCGATGCACTTGGGGTGGGTCACTGTGAGGTTGTCGCCCACCACCTGGATGCTGGCGTTGGCCATGAACTTCTGCCAGGCACCCCAATCGTCCTGGTTGAAGGGGTCCTCAATGGACACCACTGGGTAGTCCTTAATCAAGGACTTCTAGAGGTCGCTAAGCTGGCTGGGTGAGATGTACCTACTGGGGTTGTCAGGAGACTTGAAGTCCAGGTCATACTTCCCAGACCTGAAGAACTCAGACGTGGCCACGTCCATGCCAACGACCATCTTGTCCGAATAGCGGGCCTTCCCAATGGCAGTCTTTAGCAACTCCAGGGCTTCCTTATTCTCCAGGATGTTGGGTGCAAAGTCGCTCTCATCACCCACATTGGTGGCATCCTTGCCATACTTCTCCTTGATGATGCTCTTCAGGCCATGGTTGATCTTGGCCCCAATGTGCACGGCCTCTCTAAAGCTGGCCGCACCCACAGGCAGGATCACGAACTCCTGCATGGCCAGCTTGTTGCCAGTGTGCAAGCTGCTGTTGAGCAAGTTCAAGGTAAGGACAGGCAAGATGACTTCGGGGGTTCCCTTCCATGTTGACAGTGTGGTGGTACGAGGGCACCCCATTCTCCACAGTGCCAGCTTTGCACACTACAAGAGACACTCCCAGGATGGCATTCACCACAACTTTGATTTATTCTTAGTCCCTTCCATCTCGATCATCAGCTTGTCAATCTTCTGCTGCACAATATTCAACTTCTTGCTAACTGGGGCAGGTGCAATGGTTTCATTAATGTGCTCAACAGCCTTTGACACACCCTTGCCCAGGTATCAGGTCTTGTCATTGTCACACAGCTCAAGAGTCTTATAGATGCCAGTGGAGGCCCCACTGGGCACAGCAGCTTGGAAGAGACCTTTGGAGGTATAGAGGTCAACATCCACAGTGGGCTTCCCAGAAGAGTCAAAGATCTCTTGGGCACGCATCTTGAGGATAGACATGTTGGATTTCTTAAACACCATTAAACACAAGCTCTGAGTTGGATGTGGGGGTGTGCCGCTGTAATCACAGCACTTGGGAGGCTGAGGCGCCTCAGTTACAAAGTTAGAGCATGATTTTTATGATCATGGAAGTTTGTATGAACTTTAGTCTTGGTGTATTTTGGTAAAATATCCTCACAAAGAGAAATGATTACCCTTTAATAATAAAAGATGTGGGATTGATAACATTCTAACTTTGTTTTTGGAACTGGAAATTAAAACCAGTGCCTTCACAATGAAACATATTCCCTCCCCATTTTTTTTTTTTTTTTTTTTTTTTTTGAGCTAGAGTGTTGCCAATTCACTAAGTTTCCCAGGGTGACTTCAAACTTGTGATTTTCCTGCCTTGTCTTCTCACAGGGCTATGGGTACAGACGGGAGCTACCAAGCCCAGGTACTTTTTAGTAATGTAAAAACAACCAGCTATTCATATTTTGAAGAAAAATCATGCAATTATTTGCAATTTAGGAAAGAAAAGACTGGAAGTCATTACCATAAACAAATAAACATGTTTATAATTTCCATGAAGGTCAGTGTGAGAACAACTTTGGATGGTGAAGCTCATTTAATAGGAAGAAATTTGATGAAGCCCTAGCCGAACAGATGGATGAAACAATGTAGGGAAAAGCAGCCAGGCTCAGCAAGGCAGCTGTCTTGATTAGTGTTCATGAGTTACACATTCTACTAGGCTTTAAAGAATATTTGGTTGAGAAATGGAAGCTAAACAAATTCTTCATTTTTTTTACTATTTTTCAGCATGTATTTTATAATTTTCCCAATTGATACGATTCTTTTTATATTTCTCTATATAATGTTGATATCCAATATGGCATAGGTTAGTAACAGATCTATTTCTCAGTAAGAAAACTGGCTAAGAAATTTTTCTATATTTAGAAAGTTTCATTAAAAGCAGGTTATATACTAAAAGAAAGGATTTATACAAGTGAAAAAGTCTTCAGGGATTAAATTTTAGAATATCCAGCATCAGAGTTTTTGTTAGATACACAGGTTCTGGGCAAAGCCAAATTATTTAGCTGTATTTGGAACAGAGTTGATGTAACTGAGCTTCTAGAATCATAACTAATGATATTAAAGTACTACTTTAATTATAACTCTTACAGGTAACACTAATTTGGCAAGAGTTTCATGGTTTCTCAAAGTATCTTTTTTATAATTTTCTTTTATTTTGAAGAGTTAAAAACAAGAGCATGTAAAACAAAAACAAAAACAGAAACAGTATCTGACAATATATATTCTACAGATTTTCAAATCCAAGAGTCTTTAATTTTGGAGAGGTAGTGTGAGTGTGTGCATGTGCATGCATGCGTGCGTGCGTGCATGCGTGCGTGTGTGTGTGTGTGTGTGTGTGTGTGTGTGTGTGTGT
>PVJA010014210.1:0-34174 GCA_004027025.1 Myocastor coypus
CTCGGTTCTGGAGCTCCATTGACAGTGAGGAAGGAGAAAGCAGTAAGCAGAAAGAGGAGGGAATGACAGAAGGGAAAATGGAACGTTTGTCAGGGGAGCTGGCCAGCAAAGATCCACAGAAGAGAACTTGATACCCATCTTAATTGCAAAGAATTTACCTTTCAGGGACCTTTTCACACAAGCCCAGTGTGGCACAATTTTCAGGACAGAAAGCTGGAGATAATTCACACTCAGTATCAAGGAGGCGGCTACCTACATTATGGCTGTCAAGAACGCATGATCCTGTGCACGGCTGGAAAAGACTTCACCAGCCCTAGGACCGTGCATGCGACTCGAGGATGCTCGCGATGCTTCGTGGAATAAGCAAGTTGCAGGGTAGCAGATGCAGCGGTCCCGTCAGCAGATGAGGAACAGGGACTTGGGCGCGGTTAGAAGGAAATGGAAGACGAGTCACTAGCGGGGCTCACAGGCACGCAGCCTTGGGAAAGCAAGCGAGCTTGCGCGGCGTGGGGCACAGGAAGACGATGGCCAGCGTTTCTGTTTTTTAATTTTGTGCAGTTCTGTGTTCTTTTCAAAGGACATCTATTGTTTTTGTAATAAAAATGAGTTGAAAGTAAAGGGAGGCACAGGCAACAGCAGTAAGAGCTTCCCTCGCTTGTAGGGTTCCCTGGTGAAGGGAAAACTTCAGCTGTCATGCTGCCATCTACTGGACAAGCAGAAATCTGCAGGTGGGAAGCAGAGCCCGGCAAAACGTGAAGGGGTAGGTACAGCGGGAAGAAACAAGTCAGCAAAAATATTTTGAAGCCGAATGTCTTAACTACTAATGAAAATCATGAAAAAGCAAGAAAGCACAATCGAGCACAGCAATTAACCTTACCAATCTTTTAACACACACGAGACTCAGTAGACAAGACTACATGCCCTTTCAGACCTGTTTTCCGGACAACTGTCCATTTGCTATTTACAGATACCAGTAAAATATAATGAAACATTTTGAGACCAATAGGATTATAAAGTGTGCTCACATTTTTAACCGTAGGTGTCAGGAAATGAGACCAAGTTTGCATGAGAAAAACCGGCCCTAAAATCACAGGTCGAAACAGTTCCCTCCTCTTCATTAGCACTTTGCGAAATAAACAAAACGTGAAGTTAATCTGAAAGTCAAATACAGTCGAGTAGATATATTATCCATTAGAAAGGGGTCCAAATCACACAATAGCTTTTACCCTTCATAGTGAAGGAGAAATGTAGAAGTTGTGAGAGCTCAAATCTTTTTAACAGCTTCTGAAGTTTTCCTTGCGAATTCTCCAAATCAAAAAGCCTCCTAGGAAGATAATTAGTTCTTTTCTTTGTTTGTTTTCGATGCTAATGACTTGGCAACCACACCAGCTCCTAAATGAGGGGGAAAGTCCATAAATAATTTACATGTAAAGATAAAAGAAATTTTTAAACAATCCTCTGTTCAGCAGAAGAAATCGGGGATCGCTTTGAGTGTTAATGTAAAATACATTAGTCTTGAGCAGCGGGAGTCCCAGACCCGCCGGTGCCGCGGAGGTAACAAATAGTCTCTATCTACGAGGGGGAAACAGGCCGCTCAGCGGGAGCTTTCTCCCCTGTTGTGTTATTTATAGGGAGCTCTATTTGTTACCATGTTTCTGCTATCATGGCCAGGGCGGGCTTAATGATTTAAAGGATTTCAGAAACAATTATTTAATGATACGATGATTTATGCGGGTTCACAAATTCCAGATAGACAGCAATTTCGGTTTTCAAGCTGCCATCACTAACACAGCCATGGGAAATATCGCAAAAGCGTGGAGAGAGAAACCGAGACAAGTGACGTTCTGGGTAGCGTGAAAGGAAGAGAGCGGGAAAAGATTGTGTGAGAAGCACTATTTGTTAGTTGCTTTGCCAAATTATTTTTATAGAAAATCAGGACTTACATCCCAAATTACCTGTGACTAATCTGGGAATCCAGACTTTTAAAAGACTAAGCTGCCTGACTTTCAACAAACACTCTGTCTCTCTCTGCCCAGCCCCACAAAGTACAGAACAAACCTAAAATAAAGTGTTTTCACATTATTGAAACAATTTTCTGAAATTTCACATTTATTTTGACAATTAAAGCAAAACTCTCATCTGAGAACAACAAAGTTCTGAAATCTTGACATTTAACCCAGAGAAACCAAGCCTGGTAATTTTCATTTTTATTAAAGAATTTTCCCCATTTTTTCCTACTACAAAGTAAAACACACAGATAACAACCACCATCAAGTAAGTGTTCACGTTTATATGATCTCCACTTTCATAAAGTCCCACTGTTTTTATCAAGTTATCTTCTACAGAGAAAGCTTACCCAGACAGAGCCAGTCAGTACTACAGGACGTTTCTGACAGCAGGCTAAACATTCAAGGCTGAGTATGTACGTACATAAAATAAAAATTCGTTTTGAGTATGAAAACTATTTTTAAGCAAAATACTAAATAAATGCATTTACCATTTGGGGAAAGAACACATTTAAGAGAATGATTTTGGAATGAAGAAATCAACTTATTACTTAGAATCACAACTGAGGTTATTTCAGATTTGGGAGCAGGGCAGGTGGACGGGCGGCAGCTGGAACGGGAGCACCGAGGCCCTGGTCACCTCCAAGTGCTCTGGCTCGTCGGTGCTGCTCAGCTCTCGCCTGGGCCGGTCCTCTGCGAGCTCCCCTCCTTCTCCTGGGGAAAGCCTCTGCTGGTCGGGGCTGGCCCTGCGCTCCTGCAGGCACTGGGGAGCTCAGAGACACAAAGGCTCTTCCTCCTGTTCCGGGGAAAGCGAGCGGAAGCAGCGGCCTGGCCCTCAGTGGCGGCCGGGCCCTGGCTGCTTTTGTCACGGCAGCCGAAGCCCAGCACCCCTGGGCCTTGCCCTGAGCCCTCCGTCTCTTTTCTAGGGGGTAAACTTTGCAGTTCTCTGCTGTCCGAAGTACAGCTCATTCTCCTCCTGGCTTTCTGAGAGGGAAAGGGAATAGACAGCCACACGAGCCCCTGGCTCTCCGGATCCCTCTGGAGCCGCGTGCTCCGCCGCACTTTGGTTTCACTACCCGTGCTCTGCAAGGCTTGCTCTATGGCGTTGGACAACTCTTGATACAGTTTGGGATTTGGGAGACTAGCTGCCACAGCACTTTCCACACCGCACGAAGGACTGCGGCCCCCGTCAGGCTGCGACCAGACGCCATGACCATCAGCGTGGCGCACAGAGCGGCGCCTGTGTTTCCTCTGTCTACAGCCTGTCGCGCTCCCACTTTCTGCAGGTCGATCTTCCGCAGGCTCACCGAGGCCTGCAGATTCTGCCCTCTTCCTGGTGACGACATCTTCTAAACTATCGAATTCTCCTTGGGCGCCACACGGGGAGCTGCACTGCAGCGTTCCCTCCTTGGCCACTAAGAAGTCCTCCCGTTCCGCCAGCTCTAGGCTTGGACCCTGTGCAGTTTCCAGGCTCCAAAAAGGCGATTGGGCACTCTGCCCCGCAGCATAACCTTCTGGGCACCGCAGGAGAGGATCTGGTCTCAGACCCATGGACGCGTGGTGCTCGCTGGTGTCAGACGCACAGGCGGCAGGACTGCGTCCGGTCTCCGGCTCAGTTCTGAGTTTGCTCCCATCATAGTGCGGCTCATTTTCTGCCTGCGGAATGCTTGCCTTGTCATCAGTGCCCATGTTTGTGTTTACATCTTCACAAGGGGGTGCCTCGGGCAGTGAAGAAGCCGTCACGTCCAGGCGGCAGAGCTCAGACGCATGCGCTCCATGGAGGCCTCGCTGCAAATGCACATCCGGGTGCCAAGGCAGGAGACTCCTCTTAGCTGAAGTTCTCAGCAGCTCCTCGTCTCCCAGTTTGCCAGTTGAGCTGAAATCACCTACGGATGTGGAAATAAGTTGAAAGGTAATTAAAAAGCAACATGGAAGTAAACCTTACGAGTATCAAATAAGCAGGTGTTCTGTACGTACCTACGCCCTATCATACTGGCTTTTAAGTTTTTAAAAAACGACAAGGCCTACAAGTGTGACAACGTTTGTCACTCTCAACTCTCTTAGCTCTTCCCTAGCACACTGGTTAAGAAAGAAAGGTATCAGACGCACGAACTGAAACAGGACCCAGCCTCAGCCCACAAAAACAAGACCAGGGCCCGAAACTGCTTCCCTCACCGCACGGCTGCCAACAGGAGAAGGCCGCGCTTCTGTTTCCTGGAAATGAACTCTCAGAAGCAGGCAGCCATGTGCTTCCCAAGCTTCCCTTCCAAGGTCTCCCTTCAAGGCAGGAGAGACAATCTGTGTGCCCTGAGCATGCAAGAGCTCCCGCCCTACGTGACTGTGGAGCTCACTGTACTCAGAGCCCTGCTGGCCCCACGGTCCTCACCCCTGCCCTGCTCCTCTACTGCTGCCTCAACTCCAGCCCCACAAGTGACGCCATGTTGTATGGGTCTGGGGCCTTCACAGAGGTGAGAAAGACCATCAGCAGGACTGGAAGGTGATGTGTCCTAAATGAACTTAAAGTCTTCTCAGTCTCAGTAGTCTCTGATGCTATCTATCTCTTATCTCAGATTATTCGCCAGTCAAGAGTATACAAAACTCTTTGAACCAAACCAAAATAAATGGAGCTAAAGGTCTAAAAAAGTATTAATCTGAAAGTATGTCCAACACTAAAATATTTAAGAATCATATCTACAGATTAATATAGTTGAGGCCCCTCAAGGCCAGCCAACAAATATGCCAGTGAGCAATTCTGTGGCTTAAATATTGATGTTAACAGATTTTTTTTTCATAAAATCCAGTGTAGAAGAAAAAAAGAGCAATGGAACAAGAAGAGAAGGAGACAGGGAGAAAGGAAATAAGATGGAGAAGAAGGGAAGGAGGAAGGGAGGGAGAGAATGAAGAAGGAACGAGGGAAATAACTTGCCTTAAGCTCATCTGCCGAATAGCATTGCTGGCTTTAGATTTGAAAATATGCTCCAGATATTCTGAGTTTCAGAGTGACATCTTACTTCTTAGACCAGATTGAAAAGAGGTGGGGTGGCCTCCTTCCTGTCTAAAGGCCCCCACAGGGGATAGGGTAGGGCAGAGCAGGGAAGCACGTGCGTGGCTTTCTCTTGCTCTGTCCTAAGTCTGCAGAAGTTCAGAGGCTCAAGGGCCGCGCCTCACCCGCCCTCAAGTCCTGTCAGTTACAAACCCTACAGTGTACTCCAAAGAGAATGCAGGTTATAGCTGTCTGATGACTGACAAAGGCAGCTCTCCTAGAAATGACTCTATACATATATGTACATCAACACACCAAGTGGACACAACCCCTACTACTTTCAGCATGACTCGGTCAGTTTAAAACTCTAGTGTCATAGACCCAAAGGCAGCTCCAGTACACTTTTTATCCAAGTGCGATATTAACAGACTTGATTTTCATTGATAGACAAGCCTCAAGGTAGTCAGGTCAGCTGACAGAGGCCATTTCCACATTCCACTTATTAGTCACCTCTTCTAGAAGCTGCCTGCTAGGATGAGGAGTGTCCCCTCTGATGAGACAGCAAGGGACAAGTTCTTTAGTCCTGTTCTCGACTCATATCTAGTGCCCTGTTCACATTTAATGACAGACACACAACCAGATGGAGTTCAACAAGATGCTCTGAGAAGCACAAATGATGATGACCAGAAATTATTGCCCATGAAAAGATACAGGAAATCTTGTGTCTGCACTGGTCCTGGTGGTACGCTTCTGTACTACAGCACCCTGGGAAGCTGTGAGGGCTGTAAGTTCAAGCCCAGCCTGGATAATTCTGTGAATGAGCAAGCAAGACCCTACCACAAACCAAAAAATTTAAAAATGGGGGGCTGCAGAGTTAGCTCAGTGGAATAAGTGCTGGCCTGCAAGAGCAAGGTCCTGGGTTCGATCCCTGGTACTGAAAAAAAAAAAAAGGGACCAGGGGTCTCCTGGGGTTGAAGGTTCCATGTTGTTTTAGGTGGGGAGGCAGGGAAAATATATATACATATTAGTTGATTACCTAGAGGACTCACCAGATTTTGAAAAGAGGTCCAGGTTATCTACAAGTTACAAACTATCAATAGCTTCCTGCCCATAAACTTTCCACAATAAGAACTACTATTCTTATTCATGGACTCATTACAGAATGAAGGTGAAAAAGGAAGAAGAATCAAATAGCCACCAAGGCGGTGAAGAGAGACAAACAGAGGTGACTCTGGGGATGGAGACATGTACGCGTACTCACCTGCGTGCAGAAGGTGGACGCCTGCCGCCGAGGGGGGCGCCTCCAAGACCTCGGGCAGCTCAGGGATGGGGCTCAGGAGTGGCTTCTTAGACGCAAGCTCTCTTTCTCCATACAAAGATTTCTCAACACTTTCCTTTCCCTTTCTTTTCTTCTTTCTGCCACCTTTAAATACCTGAGAAGATGGATTAAAATACTGTGAGAAAGACCCAAGATCATGTATGATGTTGAAACTTTGACATCTAACTAGCTTTAGTTCAGTGATAAACTGATAACTTTGACAGGAAAATAGTTACCACATTTAAAGTATTATAATCAATTACTACATTTAAAATATCAGGCATCTGAGTCACTGGTAAAGAATACAATAACATATAAGTCAGAAAACAGGAAGCAAAACTCAACTTATCAACTGTATACTAGCTCTGATTCCACAAAGTTTTTGTCAAAGTAAGTATCTGAGGGCCGGTCAGATAGCTCAGCGGATTAAAGCACCTGTTTAGGCAGAGTGCAGCTGCCAGGTTCGATGCCTGAGGCGCTGTGCTGGCCCTGCCCCTGGGGCACACTGAGACCATGAATGAGACTGGGCATGGTGGTGCGTGCCTGTAATCCCAGCACCTGGGAGGCTGAAAACAGGAGGATCACCACGAGTCCAATTTATATAGTGAGGCCTTGTAGCCCCTGTCCTAAATACATTAAAAAAAAAAAAAAAAGGAAGTATTTGATAACTAAAAAGATGGATTAAATGCTGTAGAGCTGGACAAACCTATGAAGTATTTGGGTCAAGTATGTACTCATGATAAACCAAGACCAACTCAGTACAGCTCGTCTACTGAAACGCCTTGGGGCTGCCTCTGTTAGCCAGTGAGGGTGAAGCAATGGTAGGTGTGTAAAACTGAAGATAGCACAAAGGTCACAGGCCTGACGAACTGAGCAAGCTAAAATCAACAGGTCAAAGAAAGACCGACAGGTTTTAACAAGCACAAGTAGAGGACAGGGGTCAAAGGAAAAGCAAAAACGGATTTTTAAAAATATGGTTTCTATAAAAATTAAGAATGTAGTAATTTCCAGAATGCAGTATCACATTCACCTGAGTGCCCTACCAGCCCCTGAGTAGGAACATCCTATGCTTATTTATTTTTGTAAAAGATTTTTAAATTTATTTCTCTTAAACCTCATGTATTTGTTTGTGTTATGGCTGGCTCAGCCCACCCTGGGGTGGGGGTGCACAGCATGTGGTGCCAGGGATAAGGAGCGGTCGCAGCGCTTGCCTTAAGTTTCCTTCATAGGCGCTTTAGGCCACTGAGCCATCTCACTGGCCCATCCTATGCTTCTTTAAAAGAGAAGTTTCACATAGAAAACACCGCAGGTAAATTCAAATACTGCGCTGGAGGACCAGAAACACTTGCAAACAAAAGGAATGAAATATATTCAGAGTGGTCATGTTGGAGGGAACCTGACGTTAGGCCAACATCAAAACCCGCTTGTGGCATTTAATGTTTTTGGAAAGTAAAATTCATTCAAATATCTCACAAAACTGCCAGGTGCCAGGCAATGACATGGTAGGTACAGGATCTGCTTAGTTTCTACTCTTCCGCCAGGCTCTGGGGCCTGAGAACATGGCCATCTGGCTGACAGTGGTATTCATGAGGGGATGCACAGAAAGATGTCCCGGTAAAAGTTCTGACACGTGAGAGCTGTTCCGGCTGATTAGAGAGAGGGCTTAGTGGAAGGGCTTCTCCAAGAGAAGGGAGGAAGGAACTCATAGCAAGCACCACAGATCGCGAGCTGCACCCACCCGCGCACGGCCAGGCTGTCCACATGGGAGCAGCAGAAGCCAGGCCCACGGGAGGGCCCTTGCAGCAATGCCTGAAACGAAAGCAGCCCTGAGCTCACACTCTGGAAGATCATTTCGGTGTCAGCTCATGAGGCTTAGAAGAAACTGATGGTGTGAGAACAGAGGGTGAGATCAAGAGTACAGAAATGGCACAGAACGGTGTGTTCCCTGAGATATCTATAGATATCTTATAAAAACAAAACCCCGCATTCCGCGCAAAAATAATTTTAGACTGCTGTAAGATGAATGTTCCTTATGGTGACAGGCAATACAAATTTAATGTAAAATTCTGAGAAATTCTCAGTGTAAATAATCTCTAAACACATAATTTTCCATTAGACATTTTTTTCAAGGAACATCTGCTGACGCTCCTTGGAAAGGCTGGGGAAATGCTGGCTTGGTCAGTGGAAGCGGAAGCCAACAGCGGGAGTGGAGGCCAACAGCCAACTCGAGGTACACTCCACAGATGAGCTGCAAGGAGCAACACTCTGGTGCTAGATGCTGTGGGTTCAAATCCCAATTCTGCTCATTAACGGCTTTGTAATCTCACGCAAGTGACTTGAGCTCTATTTCATTCTCCCTTTCTGCAAGACAGGACCCACACAGCAGACAGCACGTGGAGCTGTTTTTATTTGAGGGTTAACATGTGAAATGATTAATAGGGGCCCAGTCCTTACTAAGAGCTGCACTGGCTACTCCTGTTCTTCTAACTTGAAGCTTATTAACGTACCCATTGCCTGATATTTTTAGTATCCAATTATGCTATTAATGCTTTTGTGGGACACAGGCCCTGTACTGCCAAATGGTCGACGTCCCCAGGTTATAACCTCTAGAATAGCTGATTTATAGGTGAAGAAAAACAAGTCCTCTGTCCTCGTGATTCTGGAAAAGTTCCTTCATGTAATGTGGCCCCTGCACCCACCCAAAGTAGTACCCTGCTTAGAGTGGCAACACAGATGAATGAATGGAAGAATATCAAAGAAAATGAAGCTGACATAAAACTTGACTGAAAGATTGCTTTTTTATGGCCATAGGCTAAGAAAGTATGAAACCAAAGAATATGGCTTCTCAGAACTGTCTGTCCAAGTCCTGAAGTGCCGACCATGAGACCGTTTCCTTAGCAAAGCACGAAGCTGATGGAGACTTGAGTTTACCCCCTCAGAAGCCTTGCCTATGATGTAATCTACAGAAGGAGATCAGATTGGAATCCTTGTGGAAGCCATGCAGTACAGAAGTGGTTGGGCTGGTTAGGAGTCAGAGCAGGACAACTGAAGATATTGTCCTTAAGGCATTCCCATTTCTCCAATCAAAAATACATCACCAGAGGCTGAGCAGTAAACTACATGCTCACTTGCTTACAAGTTACACTGTTTTCAGAGAACAGCTTTAAAGCCACTTAAAAATAGCTAGGTGTGGAGGCCTGCGCCTGTGATCCCAGCACGCACCAGAAAGAGGCAGGGAGACCACCTGAGCCTAGGAGTCTTAAGGTCAGTTTTGGGCAACACTGCAAGACCCTACTTCAAGGAAAAAAAAAAAAAAAAAAAAAAAAAAAAAATCCATGTGCATAGCAATCCATCACCTTTCCAGGAAAGCTTACAGTGACAAACACCCACTTCCCGAGCCCTGATGTCTGCTCACATGTTCACTGGCCATTTTTAGTTCCTGTGACCAGCTCCTTCTTTCCAAATATCTGATGCATTTCTGACTTCTTATAATCCAAAATTTCAAATGCCATAAATATGTAAACAGTGAGTATACTGAGTCCCAGGTACCCATTATTAAGTTCAACTTCCCTTACATTTTACAGTTCTGACCTTACACATTATCTAATAGATCATATTTATGTTTGAGGGCCCTGCACTCTTCTCAAGGGTCCTCTTTGGCCCATGGCAGCTCCCTCAAGAGTCTACGTGCTTTAACACGAGCAGCCAGTGCCCTTCGGCTGCCAGCCGCATGCTCTGGTCTTAAAGACCCAGGCCCACTTGTTGTTGTTGCACTTGGGGTTGGGAATCGCAGAGGAGCCCTTTTGTCACAGGACCCTGGTTTCCTTTAATTGGCATAGACGGTGCTGCTTTGGGGACCTGGGAAGCTTGTTCCTCTTAGGCTACCCACTAGACAGACCTTATAAGTAGAAAACGACATAATCAATTCACACTGAGAATTCCAACCCTTCAATTTATTTTGAAAAAAAAAATTGTAGTGCTTTTGAGATAAGGTCTTGCTCAATAATTTAGGGTGGCCTAGAGTGTCACCTCTTCCTGCCTTTGCCTCCCAAGTATTGGCACTGCAGGAATGTGCCAGCATGCCTGGTGCGACGTAGCATAATTTTATTGTTTGTCTCATGGTAATATCTTGTTATAGTAAAAACCTGTTTTTGCTATCAATATCAGTGTTTCACACTGTGTATGTGATTTCTTAGTAGCTATTATATTTCCTGTCCTTAAGATTTACCTCACTATGACGTTGGTTCATGAACTCAACCCTCTCCATGATTCTGATCACAGACTGAAAGGAAGAAACCCAAGTCAGATTTCCCCAGAAAGTCAGCACTAAATTTGACTCAGTTCTCGGCCAACTTAGTTTGTAACTAGTATGGAAAGAATTAAGCTTGTGAACCGAAGTACCAATGAACAGGACCCAAATTTCCAGGTTTAAAAAACCCTTAGTGATCACAGAAAGCAAATTAGTCAAGCAATGGCCGTGACTCGTCCTGATGGCTGACACTGACAACAGTTCTACAAAGCACTGCACATGGTTCTAAAGTTAATCCTGAGAGGATCTGACCTTGGAAGATACAAAAGATGAATGTTTTGTTATACAGGTCTTACTTTAACTCACCCTTGACCACCCAGCAGAAAAGCTTAATTATGAGGCATAAAATGCAGAGCCAGATTAGTATGATGAGGCGTAAGAGGCTTAAATCAACAGCCTCCAATGCAATTATGGAACCCTGGACTATGTGTACAACTACATCCTCTCAAAGAGAAGAAATTTTTTCTTTCTTTCCTTACCAATATCAATTAGAAAACTTATCATGTCCACACCCTATGCTCTGTATAACTATTATGAGGACAATAATATGCAATGTGTCAATTATTGTGAATGTACTACTAATGTGTTTTGAAACTATCATACTGTTATTTATTAAAAGTAATAAAAAAATTTTAAAAAACCCTTAGTGAGGCTGGGCTAACTTCAAACTAAAATATTCCATTGTACTTCCAATTTTTAAGGACAGTGATTTTTCCTAGTTTTCATTTTGTTTTAGTCAAGTAAAACATTTACAAAGTCAACTAAAAATTACACATTGAAGGAAGTCTAGTTTTTATTCATACTCGTCTGTCCCTTCTCCCTATAACCAGTTTTTATCTTGAGCTTTCTTTTCATTATTTTGCATGTGTATACACAGGTAAATTATCTTCTGACGTTCTGTGCTTTTTAGGTAAGCCATGGTATGTGGGTAGCAGAAATGTAGTATCACACAACGGCACAGGGTACAGGTCAAAGATCAGCATGCCGCCCGGCTTACCTTCAGGCCTCTTTTGGGCTTGCAGAACCTACTTTTCTGTGTACACATACAGCTGGCGGCCCTTTGTGTCCCCTCTTCTCATAAAGACATGAGTCAGATTCGATTACCACTAATGACTTGATTTTAACTTAATCCCCTTTGTAGGACCAAATCTCTAGTCATACATTCTTCGAGTCCTAATGATTAGGACTTGAAACATAAAATTGAGGTGGAGGCCGCAATCTGGCTGATAACTGGTAGGCTCCCGAGACACTGCTTTTTACCTTGCTTCTCTACATAACAGTAAGTATATCCTGGCCTCTGTCCATAGCAGAATATGGAAGTTTTCTTCATAACTCACTGTAGCTGCATGGTACTTAACTTTGTGGACACACTATAGTTTATTCCAGAAGTCACATCTTTTTTTGGTTTGTGAAACAGGGTCTCACTAGAAGGTTCTGAGTGTGCTGGTTCAACCTATGACCTCCTCTCCAAAGTATGCTGCTAGCTTCCAGTTAACTGCTAATCTAAAAGGTGAGAAAGGATACCTACCTCCCTGCACATTAACTCAGCGGATTAAGCAAGCAGGCATAGAGGCCTGGGGTGGGGGAGGAGTTCCATCCCTAGGCCCACTGTGCCAGCCCTATTTCCCCACTCCCACCCCTGGGACAACACACTGTGACAGCAATTGCCACTGGGTGTGGTAGAGCACACCTGCAATTCCAGATCTAGAGAAGCTGTAAACAGGTGGATCACTGTGAATCAGATCTAGTAGTGAAACCCTGAATAACCTTCCCTAAAATACAAAAACAAACAAAAACAAAAACAAGATAGGCACTGAGCAAGTATGAACATTTTCATGTTTAGGGCTCTTTTTCAATTTAGTTTTGTAAACGTTTTATATGTCTTGGGGATTTTTCTATAGCCATTATTTTCTTAACAATGTAGAAACCCCACTGGGAGGTTGACACAGGAGGACTGATGTAAATTAGAGACCAGCATGGGCTACAAAAGTGAGTTCAAGGCCAGCCTGAACTACATAGTGAGACCCTGTCTCAAAAAAAGACAGGAAAAAAGATAACATAGAAATCCTTGAAATATTACTAAATTTAATCCTGTGTGTTTGGTATGAGTCAAAAAACACAAGTTTCGGGCCTGGCGGGATGGCTCAGTGGTCTAAAGCACCTGCTTGGGGAAGCTTGGGCGGCTTCAGGGACCGTGGTTCGATCCCCGGCACCACATGCTGTGCCAGCCCTGCCCTCGGGGTGGGCTGAGCTGGCCATAAAAATGAGTGAATAAACAAACAAAGGTTCTGAAACAAGAATAAAAATAATAAATAAAATAAAAAATTCTAAAAACAAAAACAAAAACACAAGTTTCGTTTGATCCTGTGTAGATTCCATGTTGCTCGGTTTAAAAGAAATCTAATTTATCAATATTTATCCCCAGTATATCTGAGTCCTACTTTGGAAATGTTCTAGGTTAAAAAGGAATTCACTTTGGGGCAGTCTAAGGCTACTTTTAATTACATAAATTTAGAGATCTGTTGATTCTATCATGAAAGATGAGACTAGGGCTTCACAAACTTGATCTTCTTTCCTCTGTTGGCTTTGATTCTCCTATCGGTTAAACTCCTATTGGTTATTCTACTTCAATTTCTTTTTGCCAATTTTAAACCATATCTCTTGGATTTCAAAACTGAAAGTTGCTAGTGCTAGTAAGCAGTGCTTAACTGGGCAGGCCCTGCTGGGCAAGCATTTATTTACTAATATTTGTAATAATCTTCTAGTCATGGGCAAGCCGTGCAGGTAAGAATGTGGCCTGACCTCCCAGTAGGTAGAGTGAGGTGAGGATTCAGAACACATGATCTGGTTCCAGAGCTTTCTTGCTTCTACTTTTGTGCTTTGTGATATCTGACGGCTAATAGTTATATTGTCCTTTGTGACAACTGTGTTACTAAAACTTGGTCCTTAGTTGAAAGTAAACTGTGTCTACACCATGATTACAAAAAGTGTTTTCAAATGCATTGCCAGGTACAAAGCTCATATTCCTTTCCCTTCTCTGGACCCCTAAGAGAAGACATTTCCTACCTCCTACAATTTGCTTTCCCTTATACTCTGATTACTTGAAATCACACTAAAATGTGCTTCATCTCTGCTCCCAAACTTTTACATGAACTGTTACTTGAAATAGCATACAGAGCACTGACAACAGTTCTATAAAGCACTGTATGTGGTTTCAAAGTAAACCATGAGGGGATTTGACTGACCTTGGGAGATACAAAAGTTACATGTTTTATTATACAGGTGTTATGGTTTATGTCTGTTGTCCCCCCAAAGCCTCATGTAGCCATTGGGCAGGGACTTCTAGAGATTGAGACTTGACTCATGAGTCACTGGGATTATGTGTTTTAGTACTGATGGGATTATCAGTCTGAGTAGGGCTGGGACTATGGGTGTGGTCTAGGGCGGATATCCTAAGGCAGAGAGCCAGCTGTTGCTCTCTGCTGCCTTGTTTGGTTGGCTACTTCTGCCACTATTTTGATGCTGTTCCACCCCCATGAACTGGATGTTCTCTGTCCTGATGATCCACTCAGCCTTGGGCCAGACGAATATAGACTGAAACCTCCAGTAACTGTGAGCTAATAAACCTTCCCTTCCTTCATTTTGAGCGTCGGGTATTTGTCCCAGCAACGAGTGCAAAGTTAACTAAGACAACAGGTCTTACTCTAACTTGCCCTTAACCACCCAGCAGATAAGTTTACCACAAGGCATAAAATGTAAAGCTAGATTAGTATGCTGAGCTGTAAAAGGCTTAAATCAACAGCTTGCGACATGGCCAGTTCTGCCAATAATCCCTTGTGATTATGGACTATGTATACAACTTTCTCTTACTTCAATGAGATGAAATTTTTTGCAGGATGGTTCAGTGGTCTAAAGCGCCTGCTTAGGAAAGCTTGGGAGGCTTCAGGGACCGCAGTTCGATACCCGGCACCACATGCTGCGCCAGCCCTGCCTTCAGGGCAGGCTGAGCCGGCCATAAAAATAAATAAATAAATAAACAAAAGTTCTGAAACAAGAAAAAAAAAAAAAAAAAAATTCTTTTTTTTTTTTTTTTCTCGGGACCAGGGTTCAAACTCACAACCTTGCACTTGCCAGGCAGGCACTTGTGCCACAGAGCTATCTCCCCAGTCCCCCCCAAAAAAAATTCTTAAAAAAAAAAAAGAGATGAAATTTTTTGTACCAACGTTGATTAGAAAAATTATCACGTCTACACCCTGTGCTCTGTATAACTACTACAAGGACAACAATAGGCACTGTATCAATTATTGGGAATGTACTATCATGTTTTAGAAAACAAAATTTAAAAAAATAGAATATAGTGGCCTGTCTGCACGCGATGTGCCTTCAGTTCACAGGTCTTCCTGCTGTTGGTAGCCCCTCCCCCAGAGCACGTCTCTCCTGCTCATATCTGGGCGGCCTGCTGTTCCGGAGCGGGTGCCCGGGAAGCTAGTCAGTGATTTTCTGCTCTCTCACATCACTTGAGCCACTACCTGATTTCTCAGGTGCACTCCTTACTTTGCTAGATTACCTTCTCCAGTGACATCCAAGGAGAATAATTTTCAGCATCTAGGACACGCTCACCTACAGGCAGATGTCCCCCAGAGCCACAAGTGATCCCAGGGGGGATCTCTAGAAGGGGAGTGAATGAGTGGCCATACTACCAGGAGGCAGGTCCTGGTCAGAAGCGGTGTTTCATAACCTGGAAGGTTTCGTGTCCCTCTCCAGCCCTGCTCTGCTCTCTCTAGGCCACCCTCATCTGCCAGGGTGCATCAGACTATGGGCTGAAGCATCTTTCCTTAAGCTTGCACACTAGGTATCATGCCTCAGTGAGGGAAAAGACAGCGACCAAGGCAGAGTCCTTGTCTTACCATTTTCCTTCAGTCTTAATTAAGAGTTTGGCTGGGTATAGAACCGAGTTGAAATTAGACTCCACTCCGAGCTTCAGATGCCCTGCTGAGCGACCTTCCAACGTTTTAGCTTCTGCTGAACCTGATGCCACACTGGTGAGTGTTCCTTGGTAGCTCAAGTCCACTTTCATTTTTAGCTTCACACTGCACATCCAAGCCCAGGTCTTTCCTACTGTTCCATACGTCCAGCAGTCTCTTCTAACTTGAAAACTCCTTGTTTCACTTCTGAGAGATCTTTTATTTGGGGAATTTTTTCCACTCTATCTTGTTCTTTCTCTGAAATCCTACAAAGTCACCTATGACATGTTCTTCCACGTCCTGGGCTGAGTATGTCCTTTGCTCCACCTTCCAGGAGACTGCTTTACCCTTATTCTATAGTCTGATTACTAAGTTGTGTGTGTTACTCAGTGTTTCACTTTTATTCTATTTAGCAAACAGTGGCATTAACATTAGCATTCTAGATCACTGATGGAGAGGTTTATTTAAGAAGCATAGGTATAAAGATGCCTGGTAAGTCAGCCAGCACTGCTACCTGGCCGGTGGCCAGGCCTCAACCACAGCAAAGCCATGCTCCTGTGGTTTTCCAGTACTGCTCTTTAGAGGAGTCAGAACAGGCCACTGGCACCTATTAAGCCAAATAACATGACGGGCTTTAGCTGAGATGCAAGACCCTGAGAGCTGTGGGTGAGACCCACTGTGAATGAGATGCTGTCCTGCACAATTCTAGTCCCGGGTCACAAAGAGCAAGGAATGCTTCTTCTGATCTCTAGCAGAGATTCTTTGGCATTCTGCTGAATTTCTTTCTATTTGGATTTTTTGTGCTTTGTGATATCTGATTTGTGATATCTAAGTATCCGATATGCTTCATTAAATTCTGGCTTCATATTGATCAGAGTACCAAAGTATGATTCCCCCTTCCCTTTTTAAAGAAATGAATTTGGTACAGGGTCTATAGGGTGTTCAAGGTTTAGCTACATAGATCACATTCAGTGAGTCTCCTGTTTTCAGCCTCTCAAATGCTGGGATTACAGGCATGTATGACCACACCCAGCCTCAATCACAGTCTCAGTGTACCCCCGGGGCAGGGCTGGCATGGCATGCCAAGGATCGAACCGCTGTCGCTGTGCTCTGCCTAAGCAGGTACTTTAACTTGAAAACTCCCACTGAGCCATCTGGTCAGCCCCTTATCCTCCTAATAAAGCTTGAAAGTGATCAAAACATAATTGGGGACATATGACTCTATAGAGTGAGAAAGGAAGGCAGCAGGGAAAGCCATTCGAATCTCCCCAGTGAGGACTCACCTTGTGAACGGGAGCAGGAAAGAGGGAATCTATGTGGATCACTGAACTCCAGACACTGTTCAGAGCTTCCAGGACCCTTTACCCTGAGTTTACCCTACCTCTCGGGCAGCTGCTGGGTTTGGATACACAGTGAAGCCCTTAGGCCTGGTAACATATGCTGGATGCTGGGCACTAACTAGCTCAGCCTGCTTTGCAGAAGCACACACCTTGAATTTACCATGGTAGTCTACATAGGCTGGGGACATAGGCTTGCCGTGCTTCAGTGGCTTGTCCTGCTCACCCACCAGCCAGAGGTGAGTAGAGCGTGTGCCTTAGGACAGCCAGGGCCCACGTATCCTATAAGAACTGTGCCTCTGCTGATGTCGCTCCCATCATGCTGCCTGGCAGGAAACAGTTCTATTGCTTGCATTTAGGCCCCTTCCTGCTGCTCCTATCCAGAATGTCAGGAGCAAGGTGGAAAGTTTATCAGAGCCTACTCAAAGCAAGACCACCCCACAAAATGCAGCTTTTTTCTTATAATTCTTTATTCGTACATCTGTAGTATAGATTATATTCATGGTGGGGAGCTGGTTTGTGTAAACAATTCACCTAATTCTTTTTCCTTCCCCTCCTCTCTCCTCCATCTCTAGATCCCCTTTCCATTGGCCAAAGATCTACCTCCCTGTTTCCTGTTATCTTTATTTTGCTCTTCATACTTTGAGCTTCTCATAGAAGGCAGGCCATATTTAAATCCTGTCTTTTGTCACGTAACATTACTGTCTCACAGTACATCAGTTTTCCTAAAATTGACTCAAAATGATCCTAAAGGCATAGCACTCCACTGTGTATATTTTCTTTATTTACCTATTGACGGACATATAGGCCACTTCCAAGATTTACCTATTACAAGTTGTGCTGCAATAAATATGGGCATCATTGGAACATGCTGTCTTTAACTCTCTCAGGAAGACACCGAGAAGCCAACAGAACAGCTGCACTGCATGGAATTTCTATGGAAGCAATCTCCACATGGATTTCCATAGTTCATAGTCCCAATAATGCAGAAAGATTCCTCTCTCCCCACAGCCAGCATTCATTACTACTGGATTTGTTAAAGGCAGCCATTCTTTGCAAATGAAGTGGAATCTCAGCACTGTTTTGCATTTATTCCTCTAGTAGCCAGAGAAGTTGATCATTATTTCATGTGGCCATTTTTACTTCTTCTAAATGTCTATCCATTTCAGTTGTCCATTTTTTTGGACTGGGTCTTTTTATTGTGGAGGATCTGGTTTGAGTTCTTCATTTGTACCAGATATTAGTCCTTTCCCTGATAAGGAGCTAGCAAAGTATTTTTCCCATTCTGTAGAGTGTCTCTTCACTCTTCTGGTTATTTCCTTTGCTGAGAAGCCTTTTATTTTGGTATAATCCTATGTGCTGATTCTAGATATTATTTCCTGTTCTGTTCAGAAAGTCCTTACCTGTCTTCATCAGTTTCACTTATTTTATCTTCTAGATCTGCTCTTCACCTCAGTGGGTATCAATAATAATATACTCATTTGTGGTCCAGCATAGGTGACCTGCAGGGGTATTCTGATCGCCACCTGCTATGGTCTAAGGTCTTTAAGGTCCACTGACTTGGAGGGACTAGGCTGGGTGTTCAGCTGAGAGCCACAGGAGACAGGGTGTAGGCCAACGGCACTATATCGGAGCTGTCCACATCTCTTGAATTTTCTGTTCCTAAAATATTTTTCTTTTTTTTTTTCTTAATTTTATTTATTCATTTATTTTTCTTGTTTCAGAACCTTTGTTTGTTTATTCATTCATTTTTATGGCCGGCTCAGCCTGCCCGGAGGGCAGGGTTGGCGCAGCATGCGGTGCTGGGGATCGAACCGCAGTCCCTGACGCAGCCCAAGCTTTCCCAAGCAGGCTCTTTAGACCACTGAGCCATCCCGCCAGGCCCCCCTAAAATATTTTTCTCTGTTCTTTTTTCATAGCATCTCCTTTAATGTAGATGTTTTCTTAAATCTGAGCATAACTATATATATGTTTTTATATATAATACATATTATATATATTGCTTCCATTTCCTAAATAACCCATTTTTTAGGGGTCAAATTTTAAACTCCACTATTACCATGGATCTTGTCCTTTTCATGCTTTTGGTTCCACTCAATAATCTCATTCTTAAAGATAAGCCTGTTGGTATGGGTTTCCTTTGCATTCCAGTGGAATATTTTCCTGTATGAAAAAGTTCACTTAGGAACTCTGAATGAGGTGGGGCCCAGCAGGGGGGCAGAATGGGAAAGGACAAATTGTTAGGCTTTGCTTGAGGGTCAAGAGCTGGCTGTCAAGACTGTGGCTTTCCAAATGGCAGAGTGAGTCCTTAAACCTAGATGACAACATCTGTTCTGAGCATCAGGGCGGGGAAAATGGGGTGGCATGCCAACTGGTGCAAACTGTTCCACATACAAGATTTCAATTAATCTCTTTTTTCAGTACCACTTCTCACTCTTACCATCCAGTATACCTGCCAATTCGGGGCCCAGGGTCTCTTGGGATTCCAACAGGCAGGCTGCTTCCCAGATCCCTATAGTTCCCTTCAAGCACATTCTGAGCTGTAAATCTTTCCACCTCTTCTGTCAACATGTTCCCATCTGCTTTGTCTTCTAGAAATTCACTGAAGCCTGTCATCTGTTGCTTAATACCCCTCCTCATCTCACTGCTATCCGAAGTTTATTCCTCTTATTACATAAATCAGATTAATTCCGCAGGGCCCTGCAAGGGGTTGGAGCAATCCAATCCTCAATCTTTCTTGAACTTTCTGACTACTGATCTGGTATAAAGAAACAGGCATATCTTATTTGTAATAGTGCTTATTAAAAGTATAGAGGAAAATGAAATCAGTTTCTAACATAATGAATTATGTGCATATCTTTGAACTTATTTATGTTTGTTCAGAAAGAGGATATTTGGGCATTTTATTAAAAATGTGATCTTAAGAATGAAACAAGAAAACTTCCAGTTTCCTTTAGATTTGATGACCTTAGATATTTTTGCTATTAAACTGTTTGTTTGTTTGTACAGGGTCTCACTACTTAACCAGACTAGCACTGATCTGCCTGAGAGCTGGGATTACAGGTGCATGCCACCACACACCCAGTCTCAATTCGCCTTCCCAGCGGGCGTGGCCGGCATGGCTCAACTGTGAAAAACAGTCACTTTTATTTCATGAAAGGAAATTTGTAGAAAGTTGTGTATGTGGTGAAATTGATGAGATTATTTGGAAATTCTGATTCTGACATGCTTAGAGGGCGGTTTCAGAGGAGATATCAAGTAGGTTGCTTAATCAAGAAGATTTGGCTTTCAAAATTGGTCATTAACCATGATTCATACAATATCATCCAGAAAATCAGTAGTTTTTGAGGAAAAAAGAACTCTAGAGAATACAAACAATAGAGGAAGGGCAGAAAAAATCATTTTTTCAAACAGACTGTAAAGGAAGGTTGGATCACGTCAACTGCAACCAAGATATCAAGTGAGACCAGAGTTGAAGAGTGTACATGAATTTTGGTAATTCAATTACTTAATGCATTGAAAAACTAACTGAAGAGGAAATGAGAGCAAACTTCAAATGTCATCTCCAATCCTGGCTCCACTGTGTGCATCTCTCCAGTAGTGACAGTAGAGGACAGAGAGGGAATAATTAATCCAGGGCTGAAACGTTGCTGGTTGGCTGAGAACTGAATGAAAAGGCTACACAGGACTGAGATGAAGGGTTGTGGGAACAGCTCATGTAGTTCAGCATGAACAAGAAACAGGTGCAATATCTGAAAGCTGCAGAGTACTCAGAGGGGCCTGAGGACCGTGCTCACTGAAGTGGAGAGGGCAGAGGAGCAGGGTCACGGCACATGGACAGCAAAGGCATCTGAGGTGTCTGCAGGTAGCGAGGAAGGGTGAGGGCTGGTTTCTGAGTTATCTTCAGATATGCAGAAGTGATGTCACAACAAGTTGGCAAGCAGCAGACAGGGCATTCTTCCTTACCTGAGAAATCAGGACATCCACGGGCACTGTGGCCCACATCAGCCATGAAAAAGAGAGCTCAAGAAGACAGGGCCGAAGGGCTCCCTAGGGTAGGGCCACTGCAGCCAGGCCAGGCCTAACACAGCTGCCCACTCTAGAGGAGCCGCAAGCACAGGAGGCAGATAAAGCGTCTCGGTATTCAACCTTTCACAGAACAACTGGACCTGTGCTGATTATTTCAAATAGTTGTGAGCATTATTTTATTACCCACAACCAGCAGCCAAGTTTGACAACTATGTGCCGCGCCTGGTGGTTGTGGCGTGTCCTGAGAGAACTGGGTAAGGTCATCAAGAGACAAGAGATGGGCTTTTCTTGGGAAGTCTTCATCACTCAAGACAAGGATGAAAGCCAAGACTGAAAAAGAAGGCAATGTGAAGCCTGCCAGACAGGGCAGCTGCCCGCGTAAAGACGGGTCTGTGGCCCACACTCAGCCACAGCGTGAGGACAACTGGGAAAAGCAGGCACATAAAGGTTTGCTCTGACTGATAGGGTACTCTTTGGGGATCAAAGACATAAGCAGAAAGTTACTTTATGTGACTTGGCAGACACTCTATATCATTTCCTGTCTATTAAGAATAAGGTGGGATTCCCACTGGATGAAAGATTATATTATCACCATAATGATGAGGATGTAAGCAGGAGGCACATGGAGTTTGCCTCTCTAAGAGCTAAGCAGAAATCTGTTAAGATCCCTTCTAGTCCTGAGCAAGAAAATGTAGTAGCCTTGGTCCAGTATGAATGGGAAAAAAATTGCTTCCCACCTTGTTGTACGATGAAAAAGTAAATGAAAGCTCACACATGGTCTTTAGAAACACCCTTACCTGTTTCTTTTTAGGGGCTGCTCTCTTTGTGCACTTGGTTTCCTGCGATTTCCTATTAATTTTCTTTTCCTTACAAGGCTGCGCTTCCGCGCCACGTAGGTTGCGCACATTCTCCTCTGCAGAGGCCAGCTGCTGTAATGAGAGGCCAAGGGTAAGATCCACACAGCGCAAGCACAGCTGGACATGCGCCTCTCACCTGGTTGGGTTCCCCTCGACGAGCACCACCTCACAGTTTGTTACTTCTTAGACCACTAATTTGATTAGAAGTGTTTTAACCAAAGTTCAGATAAGGAAAATGGTATTAACCAATTTGTAAATCCATAAAACTGATTCAGAAGTACATGCCTACTACCCAATAATAACGGTAAGAAAGGAAAAACTTGACCAGCTGATGTATGCATTTCTCAAATATTTATGTAGAACACACAATTTAGTACCCAACTATTCTTGAGTTATAGGAATGAAAGTCACGGATGATTATCTAAGCTTGAACTTGAGGGCTATGAACAACCAAATTAGCTAAAAGCCCTATAAAAATATAATCTCATATACTATGATTACAGACAAAAATGCAATGTTATCTAACTTACTAAAATATCAGTGGACATACACTCCCAGCTAAAACAAAAGCTCAAAGCACAGTCAAACACATTCATGACAGGGTCATAGAATTTGCATGTCTTATTGCTGGGTGGCTTGAACCACTGATGTACATAAATGAGTGTTCCATTTGGCAGAGTTTTTAAATTAAGTTTGCTAGTAAAAAGACCATTTACAAGTGATTACACTCTTTTGTACCACCCCACCACTGGTACTGTCTGCCCAATGAGACTGTCATTCATGTACCTGCTGTGGTTCAGTCAAGAGAGAAGATGTTAAGAAAGGGGCCAGGGAGATAGCTAGGGAGTCTAATTGCCTGCAGAGTAAGCACAAAGACCCAGGTTCAATCCCTGGTACCCACGCATACCATGTTGGACCTAGAAGCCTGGGCATGCCGTGCCAGTCCTAAAACTGGGTATGGCAGTGCGTGCCTGTAATTCCAGTGCTGAGGAGGCTGAGACAGGAGGATCACTACGAGTCCCAGCTGGGTAGTGAGATACTGTACCAAATAAATAAATGATTAAGTTTTTTTTTTTTTTTTTAAGGATTGTATTCATTTGTGGGTGGTGTTAATTACACGCAGAACTCCATATTCATCTCAATAAAATACTCAACAGAACACAGATCTCAAAAAAACTTCTCAAGCAGATTACCACCTTCCATATTAACACAAATCAGAAAGCATCTTCTAACAGAATTAATTAAAATCAAATCAGTAAAAAAAAAAAAAAAATCAAATCAGTAAAACATAATTCTGTTAGGTAGGACAAGGTTTAAACTCTTCATGACGTTGATCAAACGAAGATCCCATCTATTAAATTTGACCATTAAAATGGAAAAAATATGATTTAATATAAACACTTACATTTCGTCTGTTAGAAGTCCGTGTTCGTTTGCCAGCTTTACAGGATGATAACTTCCTGTGGATATTTGAAGAATTAAAAGCATCAGTACCTGGTAAGAAAGAAACACACAAAGCCAGATGACTAACAAAAAACTGTAATGTACATCATCATTTGGAAAATACCGGAAAGTTTTTTGGGTATTTACTTTTGGTTTTAATATCATATTTGAACATATATATTTAAGAGGGTTAAATTTTGAAATACTGTTTAGAAAACTAAATGTGCTAAATATCAAGAAACTTTCACAACTTTTCAAGCTGACAACACATCACCCTCAGCTAACAGACTAACTCATACTACAATACATGTATACATAAATCATATAATAAATGTATTTTCAGAAGCCTGTTAATTCCAAATTACATTTAATTAGATAAAACTGCAATAATGGCATTAAGATAATCATAAAGTGTTTTATTTAAAATTCTGTAAAGTTCAGGTAAATTTTAATTTGGTCGCTTTACATGATATAAATGAAACACAGCATAAGTACCTTAAGACCAGACTTTGCAGTATAACAAACCATGGTTCAGATTTTGGCTCTAGCTTGGGAATCCAAGCTTATGTCAGCAATAAGCCAGGAAAAGCACAAGAAAGAAAACTCCACGCCAAGAGCGCACGCATTCCATGACACGTGCCAGGTAAGTCTGTCAGGAAAGCAGGGAGGATAGATGCCTGTGTTCTTGTCATGACCCTAAGCAGCAGGGTCTTTGGGAAGTACATATGCCCAAGATGCGAGTTTAATCCTGATAAACACGTTTGAATGTTTAAGAATGTCCCTTACAACCCAAATGATTCCAGTTGTGCAAACCTTGGTTGGGATCTATACTGAGTTGAGAGACCAACAGCGTTGCTTTGGCAATTTGCAAGAGTGGTACTTGTCTAAGGAGACCCCAGGATGAGGAATGTGTAATGGAGAAGGATGCACAAGCACTTCTTACAGCTTTTCTATGCTACAGAATGTTTACAAACCAAACATGCTACATGGCTACAATAAAACTTCAAAAGAACAGAGAAATACTAAAAAAGACATTTTTAAAGTAAATCAAAGTTATACCTGAAGGCGTCTCAGAAATAGAAGATTTAATAGGACTTAGAACTGCAAATGATATCTCAAGTGGCTCTATGTTTTCCTAAGTAAAAGAAAGAAGAGAGCAGAAATTAGATACTCAGTTAACATACAAATAAAGTACACACAAATAAAGGACGAAGACATATTTTGGTAGAGGAATTACAACAAACATAAAGATGAGAAATCAACAAAAGATTAAAACAGAAGTCAAAGCAAAATACATCTGATATGCTTTATAAAACTGATCAATCACATTTATAATGAAACCACATTTAACAACTACAATCAATCAAAATAAAAATGAATTTTCTATTACAAAGCAAAAGTAATCACAAGGATCTGATCTGTTAGCTAGGTATTTCCTGGTTTATGAAAAAACCCTTATCGGGGGCTGGGGAGACAGCTCCATGGCACAAGTGCCTGTCTGGCAAGTGCAAGGTCGTGAGTTTGAACCCCAGTCCCACCAAAAAAAAAAAAAGAAAAAACCCTTATCATAACTCCTATTTAAAAAAAAAAATCACTACAAAGTAAAAACAAAGTTCATTATTAAACATGAGCATACATGACAATATTATTCAGACAACTTGAGGATAAAAAGACAACATAAATACAGTTAACTAATCTTTCCTGCACAATTGTCAGTGACATAGCTATTGAGCTTTCATAGATGAAACTTGTCAGTTGAGAAAATTCCCTTTTGTCACTAGTTTGCTCAAAATGTTTCTAAACCAGAAATGGATGCTAGATTTTCTCTCATTTGTTGTTTTGTTTTGTTTTACAGGACCGGGGTTCAAACTCACGACCTTGCACTTGCCAGCCACTTATGCCACGGAGCTATCTCCCCAGCCCCTTAGATTTTCTCAAATGCCTCTTGCGTGTCCACTGCAACAATCATGTTGGTTTCTCAGTCTGCTAACACGGCAAATTACACTGTCCTGCAGACAGCAGCCGACTTCCCACTCCCGGCTAACTCTCACGTGTCTATGATAACATCACCTCCTCATACAGTTCTATGCTCATGAGGGTGCTGATCTGCAATTTTCTTGTAATCACTGATCTTCGTTTCAGGTTAATGGTGATATCCAGGAATTTGGAAATATTTCAGACACCTCAATTTGTTGAATGGTATGTGTACAATTCTAACCTAAACTTGACTAAATGTGTGGTAGAATTTGTCAGTAAAAATCATCTAGAGTTCTCTGTGTGGGCAAGTTTGAGTGGTCATTTAAATTTCTTTAGTCAGCATAAGGCTACTGAGTTCTGAGTTTGTCTTTCAAGGAATATGTTTAGTTTACGTAACTTGTTAAGTTTGTCAGCATAAGTTATTTATAGCATTTACTTATTCCCACTTAGTATTTGCTAGGTTATATAATTATGTTACTTTTCACCCCACAGACAGTGGTAATTTTTCTCTCTCCTTTCCCAGACCAGATTAGTTTTATCAGTTTTTTTTTTTTGGAGGGAGGAGGGTCTACAAGGCTCAGGGTCTCACTACTAGATTAGACGGATAGTGATCCACCTGTTTACAGCCTCCCAAGACCTGGGATTAGAGGGGCACGCCACCACACCCAGTCTCAATTGCTCAGTGGGGTGGGGGGGCACCACACACGGCAGGCCCAGGGATTGAACCCCCAGCCCCTGTGCCTGCTTACAGGTGCTTTAATTCGCTGAGCTATTTGGCCAGCCCTATCAATACTTTACTTAAAACAGAAAATATAGGAATTTCTACAGTACTTTAATTGAAAAATGACTGCTTCCTTTTATTTTCATATCTCTAAAATCTGGGTATATCTTACAGTTCTTAAGTATATTTAACTTTCAGCAAACTTTCTTAATGGTATGAAAAATAACAGTGTGTCTTATGATGCACAGTTTGCATTTAGGTTTCAGGAAAAACTCTACATACAAGGAGTCATGGAAGTATTGCTTGAAATAGGCAAAAGTGGTAAAAACCTCTACAGAAAGTAGATGTACTTAAAACACGGCATTTCATTTGGTCCAGCTCACGATTCCAAAACATTGCCACATGAAGCTTGATGAAAATGTACGCCAGCTCATCCCAGGCTTCCCCACTTACAAGGTTCTCCTCTTTGTCATCAAAATCTGGCTGCGGCAAGTCCGCAAGAACTGGTGACTGCTCTGGCACTTGGGGACTGAGTCTACATGAGTCCTGCAGACGGGCGGGCGTTCCTCCTTTACGCAGTGGTGTGTTAGCTGGCAAGGACTCATCGAACACCTCCGGGCTCAGCTCCTCTCCAAAGGTAACTCTCTTCCGCTTCTTCATATTTGGAAAAGCAGGCACTTCACAACTGTCTTCATCTTCTACAGAGAATAAACAGGATTTTAAAAACAAAACAAAACCCATGGTGTATTTATCTAAACCTTTTCAAGTGGTACATTGTGCTATTATGTATACAACAAATTCCAACTGGAAAGAGAGGCAAATTTCCAGCTGAAAGATGACACAGGCTTTCGAAATTCATTTGGCATCAATATCTGAAACCTGGACAGTTCCACAATTACGTAAAAATGGCTAAGGGAAACAGACCAAATCTTTTGGTTCTTGTGTTGGGAACAGAACCCAGGGGCTCCCACGTGTTTGACCAACAGCCATGGAGCCATTGCAGACCTGGCGACTGTGGTCCCCATGGCAAGCACGCCACACAGCTGGTATGCCGCCACACAGCTGGTATGCAAAGCTCTCTGCTCTTCGTTCCCATGTAACTGCTGGAGATCAAAGCACTGGCACACCCCTGAAACCTGACCTACCCGACTTTCTTAACAAGAATGTGCCACCCTTAGGCTTAAAAGTGAACGTAAATTCCTTACTTGCTTTTTGTTCTTTGCAACAGTTTAAAGGGCGTGAGACTGAGCCTGGATGCATCCCGTTAACACACAGATGATCTTGGTGCTCCTAAACAAAACAGGCGTCAGTGAGGAACTTTATGTGTTACGGTCCTAGGAGCGGCAGCTCAGAACTATCTCCACAAAGGGCAGACGTCATGGCACTACACGTCACCTTTCTTTTCAAAATTGTTCTGGCTTAAAACACCACGATATTAGGCAAAAATGAAAACTAAGTTCCCTAAATATTATTTTACTAAGTAGTATTTTAGGCCAAAATTGAACAAAATCCAGAAATGTGCATTAAATTCATTGTCTTTGATGTAGAAAATAAAGTTAAGAAAAATGCCAGTGCCTAGAGTTACACTATATTATAAATGGTATCAGATGAGGTGAGGTAGACAATTATAAAAATCTGAAGTACAAAAATTACATTAAAATGAGAAAAGAAACCAAATAGATAAGATATAATAGGATGCTTTGATAAATGTTTAATTTTTATGCCTGCATCACCACATACTTGAGGAAGAAATGGGTAAAAAGTAAGCTTCTGTCCCTGTATTTATCTAAATTAAGATTATGCAGGCAAGTCAGAAGGGAAAGAAAATTGCAAAACCCGGAGAAAAAGACAGGGCTCACCCAAACAGACTCTGGAGCCTGGCAGAGGATGACAGCCAGGGCCCCGATGAAGGCCCCTCCTAAATGCCACCTACTAGTGCAGTCCCAGCTGAAAGCCCTGCCAAGCCCTCATTCCCAGGGGCTCCTTTTCCGCACCACCCGCACCCCAGAAACCACAGCTGCATTAAGCATATCTGCTCCAAACCATCGTTCATTCACTGTCTTCCCCAAATCAGTTCTTCCTTCATACCTAGAAAGCACAGGTACCACATGTACAGGGAAATACTTCTGTGATAGTTCATGGTTGCTTTCACATGTATTTTTAATTAAAATCACCACAAAAGTTAGCAAAGAAGTTGAATTTAACAGCCAACCAACTTGGGCCAGCTTAGAAAAGACAGTGGGAAGGGAGATAGGGAGAGAGAGAGAAAGTAAAATCACCAGTTTTAAAACTAAATTCTTTGATTCTAGCATTTGGACTTGAAGTTTATTGTGTTATACTGCTATCATTTGAAAAAAAAAAAAAAAACACTATTCAATAACAAGCAAGAGCTAGAATATATGAGAAAGAACTGCTGTTAGGAATTTAGGAATTTCAATGACTTCTCAGCTAAAACAAGTACTGAAACATTTAAAATAGCTAGTAGTTGAACATCAATTATCCAGGTGGGTAGAAGGTACCCCACTTCACTGTGACAAGATTTGCATTTCTGACGTGCTATATGCATTGGCGCTATTATCATACTATTACCCTATTCAATGCCCAAACTATTCTGTAAGGCTTATTAATAGTATCCTTTTACACACAGGGAAATCAGGGCACGAAAAGGTCCATCTGCTCAGCTATTACATTTCTAAGTCAAGCCGGGAAACCAGGCCCTCTGCTCCCACCTCTCCACTGCAGCCTGCCAGAACTCAGGGGCAGAACAGGTGACTTGGGTGCAGCATACAAACTAGGCCTAAGTGCAAGGTACACAGGCCAATACTTCCCTAGCAGAGCTACTGCTGTGTATAGGCCAGAAGGACAGGTGGAAATCACCCAACAATGCCACCAACTTTCTATTGGCTTCTTCTTCTCCCATCAGTTCAGCTGGGAGGAAAAAGTTTGGTTGTAAGAAATATTAAGACCCAATATTTTGGATGGACCAACAGGTAATAGACTGACACATTATTATGAGTAATCATATAGTCATATTAAATTACTGACATAATTCTGCCAGTGTAAGGGATCACTGTAATTAAGATGATAAACCTTTTTAAGCTATTTACATTAAATTTTGGATACTATATAGCACACTTGGAAAAAGTAACAAGTTTCACACAGTGCAATGACAAAAATAGAGGAAAAATTGAAAGTAAAAGATATCTTTATACCAAATGATAGCCTACTTCAGCAGTATTGCTTTGAAGCAAAATGAAGTTTTATTCATTTGTTTTAGGTAACATAATTCTTTTCTCACCTCTAAGCTCTCCATAGATAGCTTTGTGCAAGGTTTCTTCAATAGAGAACGGAGGACAATGGTCTCGGTGGGTGGAACTGCCCCCGTGCACACAGGGGCAGCTGGGACTGTGGCCAGTGTCACCAGCACATCAAGTGGAACAGCATCACTGGGTCCTGTGCCCTCCATGCAACCGGCAACCTCAGGTCCTTCAAGATGAACATTGGCTGAAGACACCCAAATGCATCCGTTCTGGACCAAAACTCCTTGCTGTCTTTGCAAAGATAATAGCACCCTCCTAGGAAATTCAACCCTAATACATGCTGCCCAGAGTAACTTCTGGGATCTCGGTTAGAATACAAAAGGAGGCACAACCATGGCATTCACCAGTTTCTGCTTCAAATCTGACTACTTAGGGCAAAGGTGAGGAGGAAATTGCGACTCTCACAGGAATTTAGGCCAAAGGCTGGAAGTATGAACAAGAAACAGGGCTAGTGTGACTACCTTCACGATACCTACTAGTTCACCACGAAAGCAAACTAAGTCCAACAGTGAATGACGACGAGCAGCTCTGCCACTGAGGTTCAACATGCAAAGGCGGTGGAAATGAAAGGAGGGCGGAAGCGGAAGATGATCCAACCAAACCAGAACTGACACAGCAAGTGCGCAGGCCCAGTTAGACTGCAACTCCATGTGTGTGACCTCTGACTCGAAGAGTACAGTGATATACTTACACTAAAAACTCAAGGTCTATTTTAACTGTAAATATTTACATTTTTCAAAGCAGCAGGGCAAGGAGTGTGAGGAACATGACAGGAAAGAGGTGTGAGAATGTGAAATGCTAAAGGCATGGTAGGGGCTGAAGCAGTCCTAAGTCATGGGAGGGAGGAGGGCCAGGACCGTAACCGCCATTCCCAGCAGCCTCACAGCATGCACACAGGGGCTGGACTGGACTTCCAGCTGGAGAGGACGTGGGACAGTGTCTCGAGGAGTACCACATCGGCGTCCTTCCTAAAGCTCCCCAATAAAGGCCATTGTGTCCTGCTGCACAGATTTTCCTAGTCTTCCTGACACTTCACCTGAGATATCAGCACAGCACTGAATGGGGCAGCTGCCACAGGTAACCAAGGAAAAATACAGACTTACCAGTGGGGGCGTCTGAGAGTGCTGGGCACAGAGCACATTCTTCACCAGACTTGCTTAGGCTGAGTTCAGGTGATTTCTTGGAAGCAAACACCTAAAAGGCCACTGCATTTTATTATTTATAGTATTATTGATACCTTAATGCAGATTTGAATGAGTTTTATGGACTAACTGGAAATTGGTGTTCAGTCACCTTAATAAATCTAAGAATGAAGTTTTCATCCTGATTGCATCCTAAATGTCCCACAAAACATTTCTCAGCCCCTCAAGAAATGCATAAGGGACACGTCTTTGTTGCCTACTGAAGCCTAGAAAGATGTGCCATCCACTATCCTCTGAAGAGGAAATTCACTGAAGTGCTATATGATAGTTAATCAAGCACCAAAATATATCAATAGCTAGGACAGAAAAACAGAACAGAATACATATTAATTTCAAAACCTTTTCTATGTCATGGCACAGGTCCAGTGACTCACAGATTGGATGAGAAACAATAACTACTGCTCTTGTCAGAGGATGACCTCATGCTAACTTGACCAAGCAGAGGGACCAGAGTCATGGGCAGGTCTGCGATACAACAAACCCGACCACTGACTCTAGTGACTGCCAAACGCGTCCTGTGCCACTCATGGCCTAGATCTGCATGGAGAACAAAGCGCTTGCTGCCATAGCATGAGCTGCCTCCTCTCACTGAGGATGCATATTTGGCGTCAAACCAGAGCAAGAGCACGACGCAAAGACGGTGAAGTTCAGGCTCACTACCTTTCAAGAATCTTGACTGGAAGCCACACAAACTCCTAGTGCTACTTCAAGTCAGCCAGCCAGGAGGAACAGCTGAGAAACACCCTACTCCCAGTAAGGGGAGGCAAGCAGAGGTGTGAGACTCACTAACTGCAAAGCCCTTCCCCCAAATCACATCCATCCTGTTACAGCTAGCTCACTGTAAACAGTGTTGGGCTGATTTTCAATCATCTGTTCCCATGCCCAGCTTCACCACCAGACAGAAAGCGACTCCAGGCAGGAAAGAGCCAAATTCACTGCCGACCCATCATCAACCACCAAGACCCATGCTTCACATGGAAAACTCTAGAGTTTAACTTTTCTATGCAGTCCCCTTCATAAGACTGTAGCACAAAGCAGTGTGTGTCAACTGTTCCTACTGAGTATAAAACCAGCTAATAACAATGCACTTAACATATGGGACACACACACACACACACACACACACACACACACACACACACACTCAATGACAAAATGCAGACTACTGAGAGAAGCCTTGAGAGCCTTCAGCTCCCTCTCTCAGCATGTGAAGCAAACAATCACCTCAGCAGGAGCCACGGAAGAGCCAGCAGCATGTGCTCTGTCCACCTCAGCCCTGAGCATCTGGGACCCCGTGCGCCCCGCACGGCCGAGCCCATCCTCAGAGCCGCCCTCCACAGTGATCTTCCGGCGTTTGGAGGATAACTCTCCAGGAAATCCAGGCTGCCAAAATCCACCCCGACCTTCTTTTTTAGCTGTATGCACAAGACGAAGTGAAAACAAAATGACATAAGAATAAACATTTTCTTTTACAGTTCATCTTACGTTAGTAAACTTAGAAAACTTAGTGTAAATTACTAGTGAAAAGCAAAATCTGTTATCCTCTTCTACTCAAAAAAAGAAACCTAGAAGAAAGGCAAGAGAAATGACTCATAAAAAAATAAGTTAAATTGTTAAAATTAAGGTTTTTCTGGTCTTAAATTACTAAAATATATTTGCATTCTTGATGTGGTATCTTAATTCTTTCAAATTTACCATAAGCCCTTTTATTTCGATTATTTTAGGGAATGCAGTTGCACTGTAATACTAATCTACTTTAGTTCACTAGACATTGTGAAAGAGAAAGAAACTACTCGAAAGTAAAGAACAACTGGGATGGAGGAAAGGACAACAAAAGGAAGAGAAAGATATGAGGTCACTGTACTAGTTTCTATTAGTTTATTGAAGGAACAGTTAGTGTTTATACTGTTTGATCAGCTAGCCATGCCAGTATCTGACAATCTACTGTTACCTTCAACTACTTTGAAGATAACAATGTATAATATAATAAACATTTAATTTCCTATCATCTTGTATCATTTTTTATTGGTTTTTAAGTTCTCTTTAAAAGTAAAAAAAAAATACTAGTGTACTTTCATTGTGAATGATTTTTGTGAAACAGCACAACTACAGCGTGTCTCAGTCCTTGCTAGCTACAAAATGTAATGTAATGTGTGGTGAGGTATAATAAATGATGTAAATAAAACTTCTTTTAAACCCAAGCAAAAGGGCCTGTGAGACAGCTCAGCAAACTAAGTGCCTGCATGGCAAGCACAGGGACTGGAGTTCAATTCCCAGCACCACATGCTACGATGGCCCCAACCCTAGGCCTATAATCCCAACACTGAGGAAGCTGAAAACAGTAGGATCACTATGAGTGCGAGCTGTGTAGTGAGAAACTGTACCAATTAAAAAAAAAAAAAAAAAAGATAAAATTTAAACAATAAGTTATAAATTGCAGATACAATTAAGAGTTAACTAAATGGGTCCTGCAGCGTGGTGGTGTAGGAATCAGCTGTCTTGGATTAACAGAACCCTTCAAGCAGCAAGCTTCAAAATCAACCTGAAGATGGGCTCAGGTGTCAAAATAAAATCACTGGGAACATGAAGGAATATAAAGTACCAGAGGACAGGTCCTCACTGACAGCAGTAGGGCCAGGATTGTGTTGAGGTTGGGTGTTTCAAGTGCTTTACAAGTGGGAAAAAACAAAATCAGAACTGACTAATAAAATATAATGAATTATAATCTAAGAGTTAGAGTGAAGGATTCAACAGACTATTAAGATACTAAGTTGGTTACACTTGTGGTCATTATCAGTGTTGGATATTTGGTATTTATGCAAATAACATATTCAACAATTGTGTAAAAACCAACTCAAATCTGCCATCCCCCCCATCCCCCCGCCCCATGCAGTACAGGGAATTGAACATGGGACCTTACACTTGCCAGGAAGGAGCTTATGCCACTGAACTCTTCCTGGGTCTTGCCGTGTCTCTTTTCTAAAGATGAAATGTTCTAATCAGCTCTAATATTTTAAAACTTAATTGTAACCATGTGGAAATGGAGGGCCCAAGAATATTTGACAGGTTCATCCAGAAGAATCCAGATTTTTGTGCAAATCATTTAAGTGTTAGACTCCATTTAAAGATACAATTGTGGTCTGAAAAGACTGCATTTGTACTATGGAATTATATCTTTTTTATATCTTAGAAGCTTATATGTCAAAATACAGAGTCAAAACTGAGTGAATTCTTTGTACTCACCTAAGTTTGTCACCTCAGGCCCTTCTTCAGCCCCTAAGGTTTCTGGACAGGGAGCCATGTTCTCATTTTCCTTAATGGAGTGAAAAGCTGACTGGAAAGCAGACATTCGCTCTCTTAATGAACTAACATTTCGATATACTCCAGGGCTGCCCTGTTAAAATATAAAAACAGAGGATGCGATAAATCACAGTTTCCGTATTCTAATTCTGTAATTACTGAATCCTATGCTAAATACAGAATGGCTGTCTGATGACCACAGGTAATAAATTGATGTAGTAGTCCTTTATCCCTGGACCTAAACATTTTCTCTATTTTGTGCTCAAGAGTCTGTCCTCTGCTCCTCCCTCAACATTTCTAGAAAAACCTGAGCAAAGAGGAAAAACCCTGAGTATATTAGATGTCCAGCTATATGTGGCTAATCCAAAGTTTACAAGCCCATGGTTCACGCTAAGAGAGGCCTGGGAT